>JACCGJ010000921.1:141477-180483 GCA_013407085.1 Atriophallophorus winterbourni
ATACCCGATCGCGGGAAAGGCTTCGGGAGAAAACCCTGAGGAAAAACCTGGAACAGAGTCTGGTGGAACACCTCTTTCTGGCAACTCCCTGCTGCCTTGCAGGTCGCACTTGGCTGTGCAAAGGCTAAAGAAGCTGACTCGAACAAACGCCGAGTGGTACTGGGGACGCCGCTTTGTACCCAAATCCCCAAGAACCTTCATTGAAGCCGACTCATCCTCCAGGAGGAGATAGTCGCACAAAAGTAAAGTAAAGTAAACATCGCTCTACACTTGAAAACGCAACAAACTAGCTGACATCTACAGGACACTTTTCTTGGATGGCTAATGAAGACTTCATATCATGCAATGCGTCTTCGGAAAAGATAGGTGCTGCAGAATATCTAACTTGCGAAAGCTCACTCACGCATTAATCATGCGTCAATCGATCTTTCTTCAGTTTTCCTTATATTATTGGTCTAACTGTATGAGCATTATCGACCCAATGCTTGCATCAAGAGTTGCACTCAATTAGCAAAATACACAGTTTTTGTTCGGACATTTGTGCTCCGATTATAACAATAAGTTCGGATAGCGTTACTCTACTCGAAAAGTTCTTCTTCACTGATCATGAGGTCAAACTTGCTATTGCAGCAACTAACCCACAACTTTGCTTGTCCATATGACATTCACCCTCAAATAATAAAGAACTTACCGCAAATTCTAGCAGAAAGCTTCCTTGCAGCCTAGATTATTTCCGAGAATTTGGAAGCTGGCTGATGTGATTCCAATACACAAGGGTGGTTGTTATATACTACCAGAGTAGAACCCAAGTAATAATTCGGTCCTCATTTTGTAATTACAAGTCTGTAAGTTTTACTATCATTATTTTAAAATCCTGGAGAGTTATGAAAGATAGGATAGGGTGAAAAGTAAGCAAGCTAGGGCCATGAACCTACGGAAGGATTTCTGTATAGGATGTTGGTGGTCAAGCCATTACGATGCGCTTTTTACTAAATTACCGGGTAGATGTTGCTTATCTCTCTGATGTTCGCCTTTTTGGATACAGATCCAAACCGATTAAAGTCCGCGGTGTCGATTGTAAAAACTGGATCCTCTATAGTAGGCATGACGATGGATCTGGCCAGCACGGTGTAGCGATAGCTCTCAGTGATCATGCCAAGCAATCACTCATGTCATGAAAGCCTTTCTCCCCAAGAATTGCATTGGTCCGGCTGAGAGGACATCCTTTCAATATTACTGCATCACAACGGCGGGCAGTCATCATCATCATCATGAAGCACAAGTCTGGAGCCAGACAAAGTGTCAAGCAATATGAAGCAGGAAAAGCAGATGAGCAAGCGCGTAAAAAGGGGTAAGGAGGCAAGCGGAATATGCAAAAGCAAATGCGCAAAATCAGCTGGTTTTTTTAGTTTCACTGCATGTGATTTTTTGTTTTGTATGTAAAATAATACCGGATAAAAATTTATGACAAACATAATAACATACACTGCCGCAACTGACTTCGGTTTGCAGCCATATCTCGTAAGGTTTCCAGCCAACTATTTGATGGAGCTTTTAGACCCCACCCAGGCAAACGAATACGCCCAAATGAGCCTAGCGCTACGGTGAGTTTCTTCATCCCAACGCGCCACGTCATGGACTGGCCACCCGATCGTTTCTCCCAGCTTCTGCCAGGCTCTGCGAATAAGGCGCGGTTCGGTAAACGGTGAGTAGGCATTCTTAAAACATGTCCCAACGATCGCAAACGAGTAAGCATCAGCATTTCAGTCTGTGGCCACCTGGTCCTAACACCCGCTTTGAGACATCTATATTTGTAACGCGATGCTGTTACCGAATATGAGCAATCCTACGCAGGCAACGGGTGTCAAAAACAGAAAGCCAACGGACATCTTCCACTCGGATAGACCAATTACATTATCGACCCAATGCTTGCATAAATTAGCAAAATACACAGTTTTTGTTCGGACATTTGTGCTCCGATTATAACAATAAGTTCGGATAGCGTTACTCTACTCGAAAAGTTCTTCTTCACTGATCATGAGGTCAAACTTGCTATTGCAGCAACTAACCCACAACTTTGCTTGTCCATATGACATTCACCCTCAAATAATAAAGAACTTACCGCAAATTCTAGCAGAAAGCTTCCTTGCAGCCTAGATTATTTCCGAGAATTTGGAAGCTGGCTGATGTGATTCCAATACACAAGGGTGGTTGTTATATACTACCAGAGTAGAACCCAAGTAATAATTCGGTCCTCATTTTGTAATTACAAGTCTGTAAGTTTTACTATCATTATTTTAAAATCCTGGAGAGTTATGAAAGATAGGATAGGGTGAAAAGTAAGCAAGCTAGGGCCATGAACCTACGGAAGGATTTCTGTATAGGATGTTGGTGGTCAAGCCATTACGATGCGCTTTTTACTAAATTACCGGGTAGATGTTGCTTATCTCTCTGATGTTCGCCTTTTTGGATACAGATCCAAACCGATTAAAGTCCGCGGTGTCGATTGTAAAAACTGGATCCTCTATAGTAGGCATGACGATGGATCTGGCCAGCACGGTGTAGCGATAGCTCTCAGTGATCATGCCAAGCAATCACTCATGTCATGAAAGCCTTTCTCCCCAAGAATTGCATTGGTCCGGCTGAGAGGACATCCTTTCAATATTACTGCATCACAACGGCGGGCAGTCATCATCATCATCATGAAGCACAAGTCTGGAGCCAGACAAAGTGTCAAGCAATATGAAGCAGGAAAAGCAGATGAGCAAGCGCGTAAAAAGGGGTAAGGAGGCAAGCGGAATATGCAAAAGCAAATGCGCAAAATCAGCTGGTTTTTTTAGTTTCACTGCATGTGATTTTTTGTTTTGTATGTAAAATAATACCGGATAAAAATTTATGACAAACATAATAACATACACTGCCGCAACTGACTTCGGTTTGCAGCCATATCTCGTAAGGTTTCCAGCCAACTATTTGATGGAGCTTTTAGACCCCACCCAGGCAAACGAATACGCCCAAATGAGCCTAGCGCTACGGTGAGTTTCTTCATCCCAACGCGCCACGTCATGGACTGGCCACCCGATCGTTTCTCCCAGCTTCTGCCAGGCTCTGCGAATAAGGCGCGGTTCGGTAAACGGTGAGTAGGCATTCTTAAAACATGTCCCAACGATCGCAAACGAGTAAGCATCAGCATTTCAGTCTGTGGCCACCTGGTCCTAACACCCGCTTTGAGACATCTATATTTGTAACGCGATGCTGTTACCGAATATGAGCAATCCTACGCAGGCAACGGGTGTCAAAAACAGAAAGCCAACGGACATCTTCCACTCGGATAGACCAGGTTTCGCAGCCATAAAGTAGTACAGCACCCACCCTTGTGTTGTATACTCGGCCTTTAGTATGGAGTGAAACATCGCGTCGACGCCACAAGTGGCGGTTAGCAAACGCTGCACCCGCTTTTCGAATACGATCTGAGATCTCGTCCTCGACACAACCGCCAGCTGAGTTACGACTGTCAAGGTAAACAAAGCTGTCGACTTACTCAAGATTGACATCGCACAGTTAGGTTTGGAAGCAGTACTCGGACGAACGATGTCAATTTCACGCTGACGGCGTTATCTACTATTTGCAGCTGAGAGTATTATCTGCTCTTCCCCCAGCTTGGGCATGATGCTTTACACGGTACCTACAAAGTGAGCGATCAAGTGCAAGTTCTTTCCAACTCGTAGGGTCAATGCCGAGAGCTTTCATATCTCTTTTGCAAACGTCTTTGTACCGCAAGTGCGGTCTGCCCAAAGGTCGACTTCCTGATTTCAAGCCGGTTTAAGATTTTTTAGAATGATTGTGATTCATACCGTATTCTTTCTGCTGTTTTTGACGACAGTCCACCCATTATCGAATATTCTCCCTTATTCACATGCTTATATAAACTAATTCTTCTTCCAGACTTTGGAAGTTTATCCTATGTACATACATTCAATCCATTTTGGCGAAAATGTGCAACCCGTCAGTCATTCGTTCAATATTATTTCTTCATCGGAATATACCGATTTTTTCTGGAATACGTCTATCCCATCAAATCCCGAAGATCCCCGTGTCAGAATTAAAAGAAAGGCGCAGTCGGTATGCAGAAAGTAAATAGAAATAAAACTGGCAGTCAGACTCCACAGCATTCACTACCGTTGGCCAATCGCACGATGTTAGCTACTGCACGGTTGTAGGAGTGATTGTGTTTCCGATTCGGTCAATGTAGTCTTAGGAAGGGATGAGGATTATGAGATAATCATGAACTTGTTGTGGTGTCTGATTCACATCGCTCGACGGATCCCAATAACATAAACATGCGATGGGAGGCCAATTGATCTCACGCGAAGCGGAGGGTATGCACTGCTTATAAGGTCATATAAGAGTCCAGTGTTTCCATTATGGACCGTCGTGATCAACTTTGTGAATATTTCTATGGGCTTGGCATGGATGAGTAGTCACAAACTTAAACAACATATTCTCCAAAAAGCGCTTGAACAACAATGCCCATCAGATCTAATCGGTGTTAGCTTATACTGTATCCGATGGGAAGAACTGACATGGAGATCTGTTCGATCGGGCGACTACAACATATGTTACTGACTCTTTCTGGACTGGTCGACGAACAAAGCCACTCAAATGTGGCAGTCTGGAGAAAGATTCATAAACGCTTAATTGCGATCGGTCAAACGGTGGACGGTAGCCCAGTTCGTAAGGCGTGGGACTACAGGTAATGATTGGGTGTTCGTATCCCACCCGAAGCGGAGGATACGCTGGGCTTGGCATGGATGAGTACTCACAAACGTTTACACCTATTTTCATCAAAGATTGATTCCATGTGTTAGACGCGTTCACCGATATATATATATATATATATATATATATATTCCCGTTTAACTAGGAATATTGAGATTAAAGTTCATTTTGAAAAATTACGCTTGTATACTACCTGCAATACTGCCAAATGCCCATGCTTAGACAACTGTTGCGTCTTCGATAAATGATTTTATGGAATATATTCATCCCATAGTAATTCGATTTTGATTTCGTTCGTCTAATAGTATGGTATGGCATGAAAGCACAAGCCTGATCCAGGCAAAGTGCCGCACGGTCAGAGATTGCACGTGGGCGATATTACTGCAAGATTGCCCAGTCCGTTTAATACATATCCAGCTGTCTACATAATGAGGTTTATCTCACGGCGGTTTATCTATTTTTATGTTGAACATCGTAATAGATGAATGTCCGTTTCCGGGAAATATCCACATTTGATTCATTGAAAAATAGTTGTAAGTTTTGTTGTACTTGGCCTCGCTAGGTCGCCCATGTATGTACAGCCTAAGCGTATGAGGTTTTCATCTTCCACAGCTTTTCGAATGACTAAAAAGTCCGATTCGGGAGTGACAATCTCTCCTACAGTGATAGGAAATACTCCGACGAACGATGTCAATTTTACACTGACGGCGTTGTCTACTATTCTGAGAGTTTTGACTGCTTCTCCCCGGCTTGCAAACGACGCTTTATACAGTCCCTCCAAAGTGAACAGTCAAGAGTGACTTCTTTCCAACTCGGGACAATGTCAAGAGCTTTCATCTCTTTTGCAATGGTCGACTTCATGGTTGCAACTCACCATAGAGTAGATCTTTCGGAATACGAACATTCTCCATTTTTAGACGTAACCAAGCCACCGTAGTCTCTGCAGACCAGCTTTTGAAAGCATTTCAGCATCAGTCATTCTGCCCATCCACGATATGTTCAAGATACGACGGATGCTTCGTAGATGGAAAGCATTCAGCTTCCGTTCGTGTCTTGCGTGGGTGGTCCAGGTTTCACCGCCGTACAGTGAAGCATTTAGTACGCACGCGCTGTATACCATCATCTTTGTCTTTACGGTCAACTTGCGGTTGCCCCATGCACGAGAGTTCAATCGGGTCAAAATGATAGCTGCTTTACCAATCCGATTATTAATCTCCGTGTCTAAGGAGAGGTTATCCACAATGGTTGAACCAAGGTATGTGAAATGATGTACTGATTCAAGCTGACAGTTTCCAACCGTGATGATAGGAAGCGATACAATTCCTTGACCGAGGACTTTTGTCTTGCTCATGCTGATTGTTCGGCCTCTTTGTATGCCGACGAAAAACAGTCCATTAAAAACTGGAGGTATTCTTGGGAGTGAGCAATAGTGGCGGAATCGTCAGAAAACAGCAGGTCATCGATTAGCACATCCCGTACCTTGGTTTGTGCTTAGAACCGGTTCAGGTTGAAATATATATTTATATTTTTACACAATCATTTAAAAATGAAAAAGTGCCACCCAGGTTGAAAAGCATTCAATCACTTCGCGTGCGTAGGTAAATGCCTTCTATTTTTGTCCAAAATCGTGCTTCAGAAGCAGAGCAAAGAAAACGTTGAACAGCGTGGGGGCAAGAACACACCCTTGTTTGACGCCTCGGCAAATTTCAAAAGCTCCTGAACTGAAACCGTTAAAATGGACTGAGCCCTTTATGCCAGAGTAGAACGAAATAACGAGTTTAAGCAGTCTTCGTGGCAGCTTATAAGATCAAGCACTTTGAAAAGACCCACCTTGGTGACGTAGTCGAATGTTTTCGTTAAATCAATAAAAACAGCGTATAGTGGCATACACTGTTCCCGACACTTCTTGAAGTTGTCTCAGGGAAAAGATCATGCCAACGGTTGACATCTCCCTGCGGAAGCCACATTGAGATTCGGAATAAACTCTATCCGCTTAAACTTGTAGCCGGATTTGTAAGTCTTCTTATGATGGATGAATCGTCGATATTGCAGCAGAGACAGTCGTTGCGTTCTATCAATCTATGCGTTGTTCTTAACCCAACTGTCAGGAAAGCAGAACACGACCGGAATTGAACGTTCAAGACTCAATATCGCGAGTCCAGCGCCCAGTGAGTGCGTTTGACCGTGGACATAATTTGTATTTACATGACAACAGAGTGGACTTGTGAGGGTACAGAATAATAATCGGAAAGTGCATAGTGGGAACGATGGAAATTAGTCGTCATGGGCGAGTCAGGCAATTTGATTTTTAGTGACGATAAGGGTACAACATGTCACCCAACAACAATTTCTCTCAGTTGCGAACTTCGGTCAATCAGGTTGTTTTATGGAGAAGTGCTCTACCCATCTTTCTATCTGCTGAGTTTTGACGACAATCAGTTACCAGATACAAACTCAGTGGGAGCCGTATAAAGTTTGTTTGGACCAATGGCTCTCTTGATCCCATCATACATATCGTGAAAATTTCACCATAATTTTATGTAAAATTTGTGTATTTCATAGAACACCCTATTTGATTTTTACACCTATTGTTCCAAGGTAGATTCACGAAAATCCAGCGTGTTCTCCACGATATACTGGAGGATGTTCAACGCAAATGCGCAGCATTCGCAAACTGTGATAACAGTTTGTACGATGTCCATCGATTGATGTTAAGTGAACTGCAACGTCATTTAATCGCAGAGAAAATTATTCCCACCACAGATGCCAGTGAGGTGAGTATTGATTGAGATTTGTTGCGACACTTCGTATCCAAGGCTAAACACTGTTCAACGTCAAGTGAGTTTAAAATAGTTGAAAGGCTGGACAACCACGAGCTGTCGTTTCACGCGTTGATAGAATAAGTGACAATAGGAAATAGTGGTTTCCGGTAGTTTGAATAACTGAACTGGAAGGATTCGCGTGCCACGATTCTGCTCCAAATGCCAACTTTCTCGATCACCTTTCAAACCTTAGGCAATTTACTGCGTCGTCTTATGATTAACTCACCCCATTCACGCAATTAATGATTCAGCCCTAGCTGATTTGTTATAGACACAAGTCGAAGCGTTGATCTTTTTGTACCTATGTATATATGAAATCACAAGCCTGATCCAGGTAACGTTGATCTTGATAACGTAGACGTGAAAAGTATAATCGTATATAAAACAGTTTCGCACCAGAACGGTTGAAATAACGAAAGCGGGTAGTATGCGCAGACACCTGTACAACCTGGTCTCTGGTTCTAGGGCGGATAAACATTAACCAGCATGATCCTACAAGAAGGCTAATCGGTCATCCGATGTTGATCACGCCTGTACACAAACAAAACGAATAAGGGTGCACAGCGTACAGAACGTGCATCAATTCATCTTGATCTCGCCTGTCTACTTATTTAACATGGGATTGGCCAGGTAAATACAAGTTAAATTTGACCCCTGTTTGTGCTGACACCCTAGGTGTGGCGAGAAGAGAACGGTTACCAGCAAACTGCCTGAAGCGATTTATTATAAGTTTCTTTTTCATGAATGTTTTAGCTTTTTCATCAATACGTTTCATACGCCGGACATTCGTATTTTAGCATGCTTTCCTGAACGCCTTGCTAAATTATTTTAAAGATATTAACCAACAAATCATTGTGATTGCCGTCTCTATCTCTTTTTGTTCTATGTATGAAAAATCCTTGCATGCCGTCTAAATCATTTCCATTTTCAAGAACACAATCGCTGCAGAGATGGGCAATCGTCTAGCAATTCTGTATTCCAAACGGTTTACTGACACTTAATCGCCAGTTTGATAACTTCTGAAGAATGCTGATTACGTTCAAATGAATTTATTTAGCAGGAAAGATAAGCAATTGATTTTAAAAAACCGTCAATCTTTCCGTAATTGAGTATCGCTGAATTGCTCGAGATGTTCTGGCGCATATCTCAGCATACTTCTTCTGTTTGATATAAACCCCAGCACTTGCTTGAAGAACAGAGGCCGTATGTTGTCGGCAATCCTTTCGCAAACCGTTAGGAAATGTCCACATGGTGGGATGATGGCAATAAAAAGTGACTGTAATGCATGATGCCAGCCTTCTACAGCATTATTCGTTCGGGCAACACCACTATTTGCGTCTTCATACTTATTCCAGATTTCAGGTGGAAATATAGCTGGTGCAAAGTTGTCTCTTCTCGAACCAAAACTCGTTTCACGTGTAAATTAATGTCCTTCGACCTTTGCTACTTGTACCATATTCAAGAGATATTACATACATTTAAAAAACTTCTTATCTCAAATACCTTCCCTGGGGATTAAGTGACTGAAAATTAATTGACTGGGAATGAAGTGACTTGGTGATTAAATATCTGGGGATGAAGTTACCAGACACCATTCCATCGTGCGTCGGCGACCTGATAGTATCTCAGCCCGTGCGTAGTCATTGACTAAAAACACCCGGCGCCAGGTTTGCTCTTTACTAGATACCGTGCTGATTTTGAGACCGCGTAGTTTTCTTGTAGCTCAGTCAAATTGAATTTCTCGCCACCCTATCACCTTTATTCTTGCAACTAATAGCTGAATCGCAAGTCTGTATATTGTATTCAAACGTGTTCAATACTTTCCTTACAGCTTGTACAGCACATATGTCCGCATTCTGTCGGGCACTTCTTGGGCATCGATGTTCACGACACGCCATCAATTTCTCAAAGCCTACGTTTCAGACCAGGTGTGGTATTTCCCTTGGAACCTGGAATCTACCTGCGGCACGAATTCAAGGAAAATGGCGTACCAGACGAATTCCTCGGGTTAGGATTGCGACTGGAAGATGATTTCTTCATCACCACAAACGGCGAGGCTGCCCGCCTTTCTAATATGCTTCCCACGTCTGCTGAGCATATCGAATCGCTGGTAGGAAATAAAGAATCCCCTACGAGTTCGACCTGTTCTGATGATTCTCGTTGCTCCCAACTATAACTCGCAATGTCCAATTACTTGGGACTATTTGTAAACATAATAATAAATCGAGAATTATCGCCACCGAGATTTCCCATACTGATCACTTACTTTTGAACGGGATATTTGGATTGTAACAGAGAGGGATTATCGTTAACACTAGTTTTCCTCCCAACTGACCTAATCGATTGGAATGGAAGATCATCCAAAATAATTTATTATCAAATAAACAACTGTACACTCAGTAGTGTGTATATCCTGTTATACACATCAAGTTACTTGTGTGAAAGACTGAAGTAGAGGGAACTAAAACCAATTAGCAATGGGTATGGATGACTTACTCTCACGGGGAATACTGTCTGAAACCTCTGCGCCTTTAATGGAAACAGGTTACGAAAATGTGTTTAAATTACTTGACACCGGTGTTGAATCCTCAATTTTATCCTCGTCGGTTTGACTATCGTTTGAAATTTGTTTCGGTGGAACTTCGTTTTTGGAGCAGGGTTCGGCGAGCCTTTTGCTTGAATTTTTGTTAAGCGCAGCCATTCGCTTGTTGAAATATTCGTTCATTGACAACGAGCTATTCGTTGTCTTCACTCCGAATGTCGAATCAACTACGGGGTTTTGACTCGAGTTAGCTACTTCAGCATTCTCCTTGCTATTCGACTTTGTTTGCTGCTCTCCCAGAATTATTGCCAATGATTTTTCATCGTACTTGGACACATCCTTTGCACGTACAAACTTCGGATAGTGTAGCCGGGATCGAGTGGATTGGGAAAGCTGCTCCAGACTTACGCTGGAGGTAGACCGCTTGGTTGAATTGTATGTGGCGTTCAGATGTTTCAGCAATTCTGCGTAATCGTCCAGTTGTTTTCCTCCACCAAATGAGTAATCAATTTTCGAGCCTAAACCTTCTCGGCTCTTTTTTCCAGTTGCCTATTCAAACTTGGAAAACGAATAAAAGGTTACCTTTATCGGCTTTTCCATGCCATTTTCTTCCTTGCCCAAACCCTTACCAGGTTTCCAACCAAGTCGTTCTAGCATTTGTCTCCCCAATCCGTTGCTGTCATTGGCCCATAAATTACCATTTGGGTTGTTGGAACACCGGACTTTTTTCCTCGGTTCTGAAAGCATTTCACCTGAAATGAAATTTATTCGTTTGTAAAACGTAAAAAAGCAGGTATATATGTACGAAAACACGAGTCTGATCCAGGCAAAGTGCGGCACAGTCATAGACTGCTTGTGGGCGACGATATTGTCAGGTTTCCCAGGCATAGATAGACATAAGAAACGCAAATAGCAATGGCAGTGAGTTTTCGCATGCAGCTTACTGTCGGTTACAAATCAATTTAACATGGTGTTAGCTGCGCAGCACCGAAGTGCACATCCATGCAGGTCAACGGAATTAAGATGCTTCGGAACAGACGTTTGCTGGTCAAAAGATGCATAAGCTATGTTAATACCCATTTCTACATTTTGCTCTGAGGGAGTGAGCACAAAGTGGTAATAGAAAGCATCTCGTGATGTACATTGCTGGTCGACATCGACTGAGAGAGGCCAACAACGAGAAAGTACCTCGTACACCAAAAGATTATCGTTGGACGTCTTGACTTTGATTTTGAAATACTGACGATAGCGTAACTATGGTAGTATAAAGCATATCGTACACCCGGCGCTTATTGTTTGTATACGTCGGACGTTTTCACCCTGAATGTGAAACAGTAACAGCGGAATCGGTTGCTGTCAAGCTTAGGTAATTATATGGAAGATTCGACGTGTGAAAGGTAAGGTGCTGTGCACATCTGAAAGTTTACGATAAGTGAAGTTGCTTCCATTGCTAACCAGCTTAAAAAGAGATAAATGAACTGATACCAGTAACTAGGTACGATCTCTATACTTGTTATTTCTCAAAGATTCTCATCGCCTGGGCAACCTGACAGCTCCGTTTTGGTTCCTTGTGTGACTATTAGTTTAGAACATTTTCTGTGAGCCCACATACTGATGCGCATGATACTACCGTGATCTATCTACGTCAAACTTTTGCTATATGTGGTGCATGCATGCCGTTTCAACTCAGTTCCGTCAAATGAAGGTGAAAAAATTAGTTACTCATAAATACTGGTCAAAAAGCCCTCCACAATAAAGGGAGCGCATAGTTTGACCTCATTTCCAGTGGCATAGGTTATTCTGAAAGATACTTATTACATTACAAACGTTGGGTCACAATCAATACATCACCATAGTTTGTGCTTTAGTGGCCTTTATATCGCACATCAATAATGCCAGTGAAAAGCCAATAATAACTCAAAAAAGTTCGATCCGGCTTCTATTGAGGAAGTTCAAAAAATTGATTCTATTTCGCATGCATAAATGTTATGACTACATCAAAACGAATGTAGCACGCTAATGCGTTTAAAAAACGAGATGTTTTCCCAAAAATTTATCGAGTAATGATAACAACTCAGTTCACTTCTGCCATCACCATAGAGCCGATACTATTTTGTACAGTCTCCAAACCGGTACGCCACTGGATCAATGTTTCACGTAAATTGACCCATTGTGGGCGTCCGAATGTACGAGGGAAAGATCCCGTGATGAGGATACGCTTCTGAATCTGATCCAGTTTGCAGGCAACTGCTCGTTGTCTCACAGCTGAAAGTGAATTGAGATTGTGAATGAAGCATCATGTAAGATTTGGCATATCAGAAGGAATGGGTTATGCAAAATTTCATCACAAAAAGTACTAAAAACAGAAACGTCAGCAAGTCAACATTTGCTCAAAACCTGGTCATGTGAAAATTCTGAATGTCCATTTTTTAATGATATATCTGAGTAAATAGTTAGTAACTCATTCTATGTGTGTTATTTTCTAAGCTTCATATGCCAGGCTTATGCTTTCTTACATCCATGCATAAGCAAATGTGTGTAAGTATGACATCAACAGCTTAGAGTCTGTCAAAGTGGCCCACAGCAAGATAAGATGTGCAAGAACTAAGATACTGCCAAATTACCTAGGTCTAAGGAATATGCTAGTGAGCCCTTAAAGTGATTTGACATGCAGCTCATAATGAAAGGTAAGTAATTGATTTTCCGAGAAAGAAAAGATATCTCGCGGCTTTCAACCATAAACATTCGGCATTAACAGATCGTGCATGTATTATAAAAATTTTCTCGCATCATCACTCTTTAGATGTGGATTCCAATTCATTAAGTTTTTTCCAGCTTGTGAAACATAATACAGAAGGTGCTGCGCATATGTGAACGTTGTTCGTAAGCCACGTTAGATACGTTGCGGAATAATCGTGAAGCCCAAGAAGATAGACCAATAAATTTCTAGGCATGGGATAGTAATTAAACTTATTTTATATGGTTGTAATGATAGGATCATTACCATTCTTAAATCAAGCTTTTGAGCCATTTTTAGTGGGTGGCTGTGGAATATACGGCAGTTAGAGCATCCGACAATCGATGCATAACCGCACCTTGCTGATGGTTGACAGGAAGCATCTTAGTTACCATCTCATGTTAGAAAGTGGTACTGTCAATAATATATATGCAATTATGAAATCGTAAGTCTGGATCCAGGCAAACTGCTGCATAGTCGGAGACCGCCCAGATGAAGTCAGATATCGGAAAAGCAAAATGGCAGTGAGAATTCAGCGTGTTTTTGCACGCAGCTCAAATCAATTTAGCACGATGTTACTAGCGCAGTACCACACCACAGCATCATTATGGACAGCATTACACCGATAACAAAACCCGAGTGCAAATCTGTTGTCAAACCACGGGATGGCAAAAATTCTTAAACAATATGGGAAAAGTGGGACGTAAAAGGCTACTGAACCTATGGAAGATTAAGCACAAGCACAGTAGGATGAAATGCCTGCACCTCGAATCAAATAGGCGATCGAGTAAGTGTTTAGAACGAATAGAGGGACACCAGCATGTCCGCTTCCATGTGACTTTCACTGTAACAAATCATAATAATCTTTCTCCGTAACCTCACTTGACAACATACAAGATTAATCAAACATTCGAAGATGTTTACAACAAGACCGCCACTGAATTACAACACAATTGTGTCAGTTACGGGTAACCGAGATTATTCCGTGAGAATCTATAATCATACCTATTTTCAAGAAACGTGTCTGTACTTCGTGCTTAAACCACAAGGGAATGAGGATTATGCCCGTCATTACCAGGCTTCTTGTTTCGATGCGTCAAAATCACAATTGTTTAGCTCAACTGTGCGAGCTCAATTAAACAACCATGGAAACTATGATGATAACCGATTAATCAACTCGAAGTTTCACAAGGCTAATGAAGTGATTGATGGAATGAGCCCAACGGAACAGTTAAATGCACCAAAAGGTACGCGCCTCAAACGGCCTATGACAACCAAATCCAGTTTAAAGCCACTGTGAGTGGCTTTATCAAGCTCATTTGAACTGTAGTAGAAGACCGAAAACAGATGGCTGGAGATGTATAATCGGTTTGTAGACGAAGCTGGTCAGCCAATAGAGACAATCCATTTTGAGGCAGTATACCCGGATTCGGAAAGCTCCCAGCGGGTTGCGTTTCAATTAATTGTAACATATCTAGAGGTGTCTAGTGAAATGTGCCTCATGCGTAGCATAAACACAAGACAATATAAGAACGTTTTGTATTCTGTAACGAGAAGTACTTTGGGCAGGTGTAGCAGTGGCGGTGAAATCGAGCAACTACCTATTTGAATGTATTGTATTAATCATTCCCCACACATACACTTGAGAACAGTTTCACAGCTGATGGTCTGAATCCGATAGGCGCGATAAGATCAGGATCGTTGAGCCCTGAAATAGTCAAAAAGTGGTAAACAAAGATATACTTTGAGGCCACTGTGAAAAAGATTTCTACGACGAACAACAGTGTCGATCGCATAAAACGTCGCTCACATCCGCTCACATACGTAAACTCTACAACAACTTTCTGGCTGGATACAATAATAGCGGGTGAGTGTCAAAGAAACTTATACCACGAAAGAGTTTTCAAATCGGTAGCAATGTATACCACTTTCTACTATCTCAAGGCTTACTAAACTCAAACTTATGGTCTCCATGTAATGATAGCCAACCGCAAGAAAACCATTGCGGAACGATAGTGATACAATGCATTGCAAACCCAGGTTAAATGCTGAGCGCGGGTGCACTTTAATGGATGTTTCATGTATGACACAAAGAGCCATAAAAGAGTTACATTCAGAAAAGACAAAGTATTTGATGACAACTGCGTAGAGAAGTTATTCAAACAATTATTGTATTCCAAAAACGGATATGGTGTAAGAGTAAAACAAAATAAGCATACCTTCTATGATGAAGGGTTCCAACTCCTCAACCGATAGATCCAAGTTTTCTGCCGCAGAATGATAGCTCAATTCCGTCTGATTTTCACATAACTGCATCAATGTCAACATTCGCAGTTTATGCTGGCAAGAAGTTTTATTCAATCCATTTTGATTTAGGAAATCAGGATGTGCAGACAAGAACTCTTCGAAAGTGTTCAAATTACCTGAAAGGAATATTTTGAAAAACTGCAGAATAAACAGAATACAAATGTTTCTCACATCGTGAACAGGTTCTCCTTCTAAAAACTGAATTGGTTTTAGCGCAGAAAGTTGGTCATATGCCAGCAAAGAAGGATCTTGAATAACAGATATGATACACCTGAATGATTAGCAATACAAAGTAATGAACACACTTTATGGCATCCTGTCTGGCTTCCGTGGCAGTGGCTTCAGTGTAAGTTGAAAGCAAACAGACTAACGCTTCCGTTGCACGCCTGCTTTCATTTAACAAGGAGTGTGCGTCGTATAATTTGCGCCAAACTTGCTGACGTTCCGCGATCGAACATCGGCATCGAGAAAGCCACGAGGAGACCTGGATGAACAGGCATTCGGAATAAAATATTTTCTCACCTTTTTGGGATCCGTAATAATTTGAGAAAGCATGTCTAATTTTTCCGCACATGCGACCATCGTTACGTAAATTTTACATTTGCAGGGACTTTCAGGGTGCAAACCATGGAAAATTAGGTTTAGTCTGGATGAAGCGGAATGGGTGTTAGAATATGTTGGTTTGAAATTTTAGCTTGTGTGTGAATGAACTTACGAGAACAACTTGGGTCTATGTTTCTTCAAGTTTCCATCGGTAAAGTCGAGATATTGTTCACACAAGAAATCAATAATTTCATCACGTTGGGGAGGTGGTAATTGGATGACCAAAGAAGCAACCGAATTAAGAACATCATTGACGTCTGAGGTAAAAATAGCTTTCAAATGAACATACCATTGTCGCCGATGTTATCATCTTTCCAGCAAATGTTAAGATGTTTCAAACATTTTTTAAATTCTACCCACCAATTATCTTGTCGGCATTCACCAGGTTCGAGAGGTTTTGCACCATGTAACTTCAGGAACTTTTTAAACTCGGATACCTGTGAGCGATTTATAAAAATAGTTTTGTGATGATTACCTGCTTGGCTTCGGAACAGGTAATGAAAACCTCAAGACTCATTAGACAAAATGCTGAAAAGTGAAGAGTAAATGTAAGAAATACAATGATAAGAATAAAAAACGAAGAATCAAACTGATCTTTAATATAAAATTGTGCAATAAATATGCTTAAGATGTAGCATTTTTACAGCAACGGAACTGGACCAAGCCTGGGTAAGTGACCTAGCATAAATTCTATCCTGAAATGTACAATAAACATGCGAGTTTAAAGATGACAAGGAAATTATCAGTAAGATGTCAGCATCAAGTATATGTGCTAGGCTGTTTTGTAGTCGTGATCAAAGAACATTCACGGGTATGGAAAAAGAGGCTAAACAGCTTGCGCAGATCAAACAGTAAAACAAAGAAAATAGGTTGAAGATATAAAACTTCAACCGAAACGTTCCTAAGACAATATATCGCTACAACGATTGCGACATCAAAATCGCACTTTTCGTTCGTCTTCACTAACGTAGAAAAAACTAAATATAACTGTAAGTGGATCTTGGCGTGGTGCAGTGGTTTGTGCATCTATATGGCCCATAAAGATATACAGGTTAGCGTCCTTTGTGGACCAACCGAGCTACTCCTAAAATGAGGATCGATGGATTGAGGTCAGACGAACTCAACCCACTACGTTGTGATTCAAGCGATTTAGCTATAAAAAAATCGGGGTGGGGTACCATAAGGCAAATCATTTCTTTTTTTGCTGGGCAACCGGGCAGTAACGCAATTACGACAAAACAAATCACCATCATCATGAAGCACATGTCTGGAGCCAGACAACGTGTCAAGCAATATGAAGAAGGAAAAGCAGATAACCTAGCTCGTTAAAAGGGAAAGCAGGCAAGCGGAACATGCTAAATCAAATACGTAAAAAGCAACTTGTCTTTGTAGTTGCAATGCATGCGATTTTGTGTTTTGTTTTGTTTGTTTTTTATTCATCAAATTTAATACAATAGTAATATACCGGATAAAAGATTAGGACATACATATTAAAATACACTGGCGCCACTGATTTCGGTTTGCAGCCATATCTCGTAAGGTTTCCAGCCAACTATTAGCTAAAGCTTTTGGACCCCACCAAGGCAAACGAATACATCCAACTGAGATTAGCGCTACCCTTCATCTTAACGCGCCACGTCATGGACTGGCCACCCGAGCGTTTTACACACCTTCTGTCAGGATGTGTGAATAAGGCGCGGTATGGTAAACGGTGAGGAGGCATTCTTAAAACATATTCCAATAATCGCAAACGAGCAAGCATCAGCATTTCTCTCGGCCCGCGGCCTCTTGGTCCTAACACCCGCATGCAGAAATCTATATTTGTAACGCAATGCTGCCATCGAATGCGAGCAATCTTAAGCAGGCAACGCGCAAAAAACAGAAAGCCGATGGACATCTTCCGCTGCGATAGACAAGTTTTCGCACCCAAAAATAGAGTAGCAAGCACCACTGAGTTGTACACTTGGCCTTTAGCATGAAGTGAAAAATCGCGTCGACGGTACAAATGGCGAAGGTTAGCAAACGCTACACCAGCTTTGCGAACACGTTGTGAGATCTCGTCCTCGACACAGCCGCCAGCAGAGATACAACTGTTGAGGTAAACAAAGCTGTCGACCATCATCATCATCATCATGATGATGATGTCGACCAATTCAAGATTGTCATCGCACACAGCTAAGTTTGTAAGAGAGGCGGTACCGTACTCAGTAAGTGTTTTACACTTCTTAGTCGCAAAGCGCATGCCTTACCTTGAAGCTTCAAGAGCCAAGCGGTGCGCGGCTTTTGGAATTATAGGAGGGCCATCTCACAGAAGTGCGATGTCATCCGCATACTCTAGATCGGTAGCTCTATCACTCAGCAGAAGTTCAACACCTGCGCCCGTCAGACCAGCTAAAGCTTTCCATATGACATCGACAATCACGAAGTTAAAAAGGAGCGGTGAGATAGGGCAGCCTTGTCGGACCCGGCTGGAGATATTGAACGAGGAGGACAATTGTCCGTATGCTCAATCTCTGCCAAAAGTATTGCAAAACAATGCTTTCATGAACCAAACATAATTCTCAGCCATACCACGTCTCAGCAGACAGCTCCAAAGACTTTCGCGATCGATTGAATCGAATGCCGCTCGGATGTCAAGGAATACCACGATAGTTGGCCTACGAAATGTGTGGCGTTGCTCCAGTAACTGACTTACTTTACTTTTGTGCGACTATCTCCTCCTGGAGGATGAGTCCGCTTCGTTGACGTCACGGATTGCAGCCACCCACGCTAGCCGGTTAGAAGCGAGATCTGCGCTGATTTTAAGCCAGGTCCGGTCCCACGTGCCCCATCCGTAAACCGATCGTAGACCAAGCAGCTCCACATCCGATCTCACGGTGGCGAGCCAAGTCTTCACTTGTCCTCCGCGACGACAACGCCATTCTGCGCAGGGTGTCGGCGATAGTGTCACCCTGGTTAGTTCAGCGTCTGAGCGTCTCAGGATGTGGCCAAACCATCTCAGTCGGTGTTGTCGCAATATCGAACTCAGGCGAGGGATATCAAAACAACGGTGGCGAACCTCGTCATTCGTTACTCGCTCATCCCATCGAACATTGAGGATGCGTCGGAGACACCAGTGGTCGAAAACCTCTAGTTTCCGCATATCCTCCAGCCGCACAGGCCACGTCTCGCATCCATAAGTGAGAACTGGGCGAATCGCCGCTCTGTAAACGCGCAGCTTTGTACGTCGGCTGATTTCTCTACGGCTAAATAGAACCCAACGTAGTCGCGAAAACGCCGTGCGCGCAGCTTGTACACGGGTCGGTATCTCATCCCTGGCTTGGCCTGACGGTAGCACGCACGAACCAAGGTAACGAAAAGTGTTCACCATCTCCAAGTTCTCGCCACCAATCTTGAGAGGCAGATGAGGTCCAGTGGCGGTGGTAAAATACTTAGTTTTGCGCGTGTTGATTAATAGCCCCAGCCCAGAAGCAAATGAGCTGAGGCGTTCCAGGGTCGTCTGAAGCGTTCCAGGATCATCCCCCAAGATTACGATGTCGTCAGCATACTCCAAATCGGCAATCGAGACGCTCGGGGTCAGCATCACGCCGACGTAATCTGAAAGCGCCTGCTTCATTGTCCAATCGATCGCGAAGTTGAATAGCACAGGGGACAAAGGGCACCCTTGCAGGGCACCAGTCCTAATGGGGAACGTTGAGGACACCATTCCATATGCGCGTACGCGGAGTGTGAAGATTTGATCTATGCACCCTCGACCGGAACGAAACAGTTTACTCATCACGTATTTGATCTGTCCTTTTGTTACTTAACCAGTGAAGCAGGAGAGAGGCAAGCATTTTAGGAGCTACTGAAATGAGACGGATACTCCGATGATTTTCACAGGAATCGCGCCCTCTTTTTGAAAATCGGAATAATAATTGATTCTCTCTAAGGGATCGGAACGCGTTCCTCAGCCAATATGTTGGCGAACAGCGCTTGAAATTCACAAACTAGAACGAAACCGCCATTTTTGAACAATGAAGATACCAAGGCATCAGCACCTGATACCCGATGGCGCAGTCTCTGACTGTACGGCACTTTGCCTGGATCAGGCTTGTGCTTTCATACCATACCATACCCCGATGGCGCTTCAGGCTGCGGAGTACATGGTAAATCTCTGATTGAGTGGGAGCCTCGAGAAAATTCGACGGTGGGGTACAGTGTTCCGTATCCTCGAAATCAGTTGATGCAGAAAGCCAGCTAAACTGTGCCTCAAAATGTTCTGTCCATCGCTCCATGCGTCTGTGCATGTTAAAAACTGGGGAACTATCTGCTTCACGCATCAGCTCACTGATGTCTGGTCGTTCACTTCCAGTAGTTCGGATGAGTTGGAACAATTGAAATTGCTTACAGCTGCCGCAGATTCCAATTCCGTAGCCTTAGAACTTCACCAACTTTCACTGTCAGTGCTTAAACTGGCAACCAGTTTACGTTTAATAAGACTTCGTGACGCATAATGTATGCTATCAGCAGAAAGCAACCGACGTTGGTCCATCAGTTGGAGATAAATCGTAGAAACCCGGTGTTGAGCTACACGGGAAGTCAGCTCACAACTATCCAAAGCGTTTGTTTTCAAAGAGGTTTGTATCCCACTCCATTGTTCATCGGTACTATCTTTGTGAACTATAGAAAGATGCAAACTTGAATTGACCTGAAGCTCTTGGAGAACCGTGAGATCATTAAGTCTGGCAACATTCAACTGCCATGCAACGTTTCTACGTTTCCCGCCAAAACGCACAGAGAGCTTATCGCTGACTAACGCATGATCTCATCATCATCATAATCATAGACAGCATTACACCGGTAGCACGTACCGAATGCTTAACTGCCATACAACCATAAAAAGTAAAATCCTAAAAGATGGGGAAGGGTGGGAGTTAAATAGCAATCTTGCACACTCCCTCGCCACGAGTATGGTATGGTATGAAAGCACAAGCCCGATGCAAGCAAAGTGCCGCACAGTCAGAGACTGCACGTGGGCGAAGATACTGTCAGGTTGCCCAGGCCTAGACAGATATGGGGAAGAAAAAAGAACACGAAATGGTAGTGAGACTCCAGCCTGTATCAGCATGCAGCTCACTACCTCTGGCCAATCAATTTAGCACGGTGTTAGCCGCACAGCACAAAGTACTGCACGGTTGCACATCCGTGCGAGTAGCTGATAGCAATATGGTCAATTTGAGTGAACAGGGCTGCCGATGGATATTTCAAAGTGGAGCAGTGATGTTTCGAATGGCGGAAGTTAGGGCTCGCAAGGTAGAGTCTGTGCCCCGAGCACAAGCTAAGCAATCATTCGCCGTTGTCACTACGATGACAATCGAGTCCAAAACTTCAACCCACGAAATGCTCGTTGGAAGATAGACGGCTAAGACAACGATGTCACTCCTCGATGCACGTCTAATGAGTTCTTGTAATCTTCCATAAAACTCATCTTTGTCAAGTTCAGAGCTACACTTAGTCGGTCCATAGGCAGCAACCACAAACAAGTTGCGGGATTGATTGCGAAATCGGCCTTTCTTGCACAAACCCTGCAGTTTTACTGCACAAAGGCGACTGTCGAATTGTACGCGATAGCGCAAGAACGCTGTGGGCTAGTGTGTGATCTGTGACCGTTGTTTTTATGGCATGAACTGATGAATGCGTTCCAATCTCTTGTAGAGAAACAGTGATTTGTCTTATTTTGAAATAGAGACAGCGCGATTCCTGTGGCAAATATATGGGAATCAGTCTGATTTCAGTGACTTATAAAATACTGACCTACATATCGCCGTTCGATTTTAGCTTCGACGATGTCTTTTGTGAATAGCTCTGGATAGTCTGATATTCTGCCGGGTGAATGTTGTACCGACCAGGAGTATGCAGATGACATCGTACTTCTTGGATATGACATTCATATAATGCAACAAGCCATGGACCGCTTGGCACTTGAAACGTATGCGGTATGACACGCGGTGTAAACCTAAAAAGTGTAAAACACTTACTCGAGACTCAGCCACACAGACAGTCCCTGAGTGTGCGGCACTTTGGTTGGACCAGGTTGTGATTTCATAATACATACCCGGGACCAGAGCAGTTCTATCACAAGTCTCAATACCAGTGATGTCAGCCTAGATCTGGTCGATAGCTGTTTTATTTCTGTCTAAGTTCGTGTTGAGGACACGATTTCACAGCGTATACGCAAATTAGGATTAGCGTGTACTAACTTTAACCATTTAGGGCAGCCACACGATGTTTCACGCTAACAGTCGAAGGTACAACACAGTCGGTTGTGTTACGCTTACATATTGTTGCGAAACCTGGTCAATCAGAGTTCAAGATTTAAGACAGTTCTGTGATATTGACATTCATTCCCTGTGAAGAATTGTTCGCATTCGGTGGTGCATCTGGATGCTAATATAGACGTGTAGACTTGTGAAAGGGAAAGGAGATCATGGCCTAAAAGAACTGCTGTTTTAAGCTCGTTTGCATTGTTTGAGATAAGTTCTAAGAATGACGCCCATCGCTTAGCACAAAACACCTTATTGGTAAAGCCTGGTGGTTGCTGCAAGAAACGACCGGGTGCTTAACCGCCATACAAGCATGAAGAAAATAAAATGGTTAAATATGGGGAAGGGTGGAACTTAAATATTTACGAGTTCTATAGAATAGTAAGCACACACAAACTGAGATGAGGTGCCTAAACCTCAAAAGGAAAAGGAAATCGACTGTTTCGTGGACAGCATCTTTGTGGTTTTCACTGTCATGCATCATAACAAGCTTTCCTAGTCACTTCACTTGACAACGTACAAACACTCCAAGACGATGTTCAGTGCAAGATCGCTACTGAGCATGGTTTCGGGACACAACGTGAAGCGTAACTAACGACTGTGCCCAGCGAACTCAGTCGGGAAGGCATGCTGAGCGGCTTTGAAAAGTTTGCTAGTAAGGGTTTTCACCCGTCTATATCATGTGACGGTTTAACCGCCAATCATGATGTGGCGTTGCAAAAAGAATCCGTGTCGGAAGTCCGTTGTCCAGCTTCCGCAAAAAGTGGCCCAGCCGGCATAAGCTATGCAGGTTGACCTCCTTTATATAAACTGTTAGGAAGCACGGCTCCTAACGAATAAAACAACTCGAATCGTTAATTAGCCTGAAATTGGACACTACCATCGATCAGTGAAAACATTCCAACACACTGATCGGTTTGGACATTGATTAATGTTTACAATCATCAACATATTATCGAACAACATTCTAGAAACGTCGATTTTATGATATAAAAGTAGTGTTCACCTTGTTGTAAATGATCTCGAAATTCTGGTGTAAACATATCGTTATATTACGATTGATTGGCTTTTCACCATTCTACGTTGGTGGACAATGAACTTTGGGATCAACGTGGTTAAGAGTCCTTGTTATCAAAGAATATAACATGCACATTACTACTAAAAAGCTCATTTCGATCACCGTTGCGTACGTCATGGTAACAGCTGAATCCCAAGATGCTGAGGTTGTCAACGGTAATCTTTTTGTAAGGTCGAAGTTTCACACATATATAGTAATACAGCCTGAACCGTCGTTTAGCAAACTCTATATTTCAGTAACATAGACAGTCTTTTTTGACACCGGTGCCTTAGAAATACGTGCAGAGACTTCGTCATTTATTCATGCGAACTGATTCATACAACTACCAAAATGCGAGAAAGGATCAACAGTTTTGAGCACCTGATTGCCAAGTAATGATGTTATTTGATAAGTCGGTATCCAGAACACTGCACTCAGATGGTTAAAACTCATTCCAAATGCGAGCACAATACTAGCTAACTTGACGAAACGAAATATAATGTTGACGGTGGGTATCTATCCGTGTACCTAATTTCTTTGCTCACATGCTGACGAAGTATACTCAAGTGTCGATACAGACCTTGGAAATTTTATCAGAAGTCCAATTAATTGCACGGTAAATAGAATTAATCCATTGAACTTGATAAGCAAAGGGAAGATTATATTCGGTGACGCTTTTAGACAATAATTGTGCCAAATGCCTGTGCTCTAGAAAAATTAGAGCTCCTCTGTGTCTGTTATCTAATCTATTAGATTTATCAACTGTACATGTCAAAAGAAGACTGAAGTGAATAGTCACACGGTTTTGAAGGTTGTCATAGCCGGGGGTGGCAGTGGGGATAAGCTCCCACTGTTTATAAAATGCTCTCATATGGCACGCGTCTCAAATAGCCTCTGACAACCAAGTCCAGCTTCTTGCCTGCACGAGTGGCTCCCCGAGCCCGGCGGAACTGCTTCTACCAACAGGAGAAGGGGCGAGGGCGAGTGACTGGCACCTGAAAACCAGTTTGCTCCGGGCAGATGGAGATCGTTAGCCTGGGATGGCATTTCATCTAAGGGAAGGAAAACCCTGATTCCAAACCTCCGCTGCCTTGCGGGATACTCGATCGCGGGAACGGCTTCGGGAGAAAACCCTGAGGAAAAACCTGGAACAGAGTCTGGTAGACCACCTCTTTCTGGCAACTCCCTGCTGTCTTGCAGGTCGCACTTGGTTGTGTAAAGGTTAGAGAAGCTGACTCGAACAAACGCCGAATGGTGCTAGGGACGCCGCTTTGTATCCGAATTCCCAAGAACCTTCTTTGAAGCCGACTCATCCTCCAGGAGGAGATAGTCGCACAAAAGTAAAAGTAAGGTAAGTTTGAAGACATGTTTCTGATAAAATTAGGATCTTGAAACTAGTTTTGGAAGCCTTTTACTCCATTTCCTGCATTTCACAACGCACACTGCATGAATTTTTGTATAGTCTAAATCTCGAAAGATTTCGGCCAGGCGTACGAAAAGAAATTTTCGAGTGCCACTCCGGAGCAAATTGAAAATTGCGGGTCACATTTGAACTTGAAAGCTTTGAAAACCGCGTTCTTTTTCTTCCTAACCAGTTCAGTTCAGTTCAGTTGCAAAGGACAGTAAGTGGCTAACGAGCCAATCGAGCGTCCAGAATTTTTGGAAAGCTGCAGTGAAGCAACTACTACTGTGATTTGGATATCCTCGACGATCGCGACGCCAAGGATTATCCTTGTTGTATTTTAGAGCATCTCGTTATCAAATGATCGCTGAAGAATAAAATAAATTTCTCTTCATTATCAGTAAATCAGTATCAGTACACAGGGCGATAGTCGACCAAGTCGAAAGCGAGTGCCCAGATTCTTTCGGAGGTGTGCTTGAAAACACCCACCACTACCAGGATTGATTCGTAAGTAACACAGGCGTGTGTAACTGTGAGTGGAAGATGGGAGATGTCTCATCACCGAAAGGTGAGAGAGTTATGCATGTTGCATGTCCAATCAAATGAAAAGACGATGGACAGCAGTACGGTGAGAGGTCAGCTAAAGAAGAGTTGTGTGTTAAAAAACAGAACTCTAGCATTTACTTACTTACCAATGCTGAAAATGGTGAACTACCTAATCTTGCATAGAGATTAGGGGAGAGTTCAGGAAAAAGCTTACCCTGATGCGGTCCAAACCGTTCTTGAAACTCGCGAGAGAACTGCAGGATATAAGTTCTTCTGGAAGCCGGTTCCAAAAATTTTCCACTCTGAGGCTGAAAAAATTTTTCCGGGTGTCTAGTTTACTTCGATCCTTAGCAAGTTTGAGTGAATGCCCGCGGGTGCCTAGCTCGGGACTTAAGGCAGAGAAGTCGGTCTTGATAACGCCACTTAACACCTCCAAGATCTTGAGAGTTTTAATTAAGTCACCTCTCAAACGACGGCGCGTAAGTGAGAAAATATCTTGGGACTTCAGGTGTGCAGGGTAAGGTTTCCCTCGCTGACCCTCAATCATGCGAGATGCGAGACGCTGTACGCTTTCGAGTCGAACGATTTCCTTCTAGTATTGAGGGCACCACGACTGGACACAATATTCTAAATGTGATTGAACTAATGCATTGTAAAGGGGCTGGAATACAGCTGGTCATCTGCTGGATAACACGGATCTCAGCCGAAAGAACACTTTACGTGCACGTTGAGCTGCAGCGGCGCATTGGTCCTCCTATTTGAAGTCAGTACCAACTATAACTCCCAAATCCCAAACCCGCTGTGTGGCGCTAACAGTTAGAGAATTGCCCGACACCTGATCTGAAATCTTATCATCCAGTGCTGGCAAGAGTTGGCATTTATTAAGGTTCAGTGGGAGGTCCCACTAATATGACCTGTTTATGACCCGTTCAAGGTCGTGCATCAAGGTATCTTCATCCGTTGATCCGATAAATTTCACATCATTTGCGAAAATGAAGCATGGGCACTTCAAAGCAGACGACAAGTCATCGATAAAAATCAGGAATAGAAGAGGACCGAGCACCGACCATTAGGATACACCACAGATCACGTCGGTTTGATTCGACAGAGTAGATCCTACCCTAACTCGGAATGTTCTAACTGTAAAGAAGGCCTTTATCCAAGCAAGTAGACGACCCCGTATGCCTTTTGCTGCTAGCTCAATCTCTAGAAGGCGGTGATTTACGGTATCCAAGCCGTGCTGAAGTATAGGTAGAGGGCTTCGACTGGATTCCCTTCATCCATCCTTTTAGTGGCAGTATTGAGAAAACTAAGAAGGTTAGTCACGCAGGATCTACCAATAAAAATTCATGCTGAGTTACATTCAGTAGATAATGTCGACAAAGATGCTGACAGATTTTGTCACGCAGCAGTTTTTCCGTTACTTTAGAGACGATGCTAGTCAGGCTGGCAGGTCTATAGTTACCAAGAATTGACCTGCAAACACCCTTGTGTATTGGTACGATTATGGCTTTTTTCCACTCACTAGGAACCACCCCCAGGTTCAAGCATGAATTAAAGAGCTTGTATAAGGGTTCTGTAAGCAATGGGGCGAGATTCTTCAGCAATATCGAGTGGCTGAAATCTGGTCTTTCAGCTTGTTGACGCGAACATGGATAAGTACTTCATACACCTCGGATTCCATAAAGGACAACTCATCTGGTGCAGGATCATAAGGTAATAGATTAAACGAGCTAGACGAAACATTTGAAGGATTATCCCGTGTCTGAACACCACTAAAGAACCTGGAGAAGGCAGTCGTTTTAGACATGTCTGTATCGGCTACTTTTCCGTCCTCCTGAATTAAATCCACAATGCTTTCCCTGGTTTTTCCTTCCGATTGAACTTGGCTATAGAATCTTTCGGGATTGGATTTAGCATCCCTAGATACTCACTCAAACTCCAGTTGAAGCAATCGCTGTATTCTAACACAAGCGTTCCGAGCGGTTTTGTATCGGACCCAAGAACCAGAAGTGAGAGATAGCTTATACTGCTGCCATAAACGATCTCGTTTACGGATAGGCCGACGAACTTATGAGTCCACCAAGGCGGTCTTTGATGCTTTTTCATGACTTGCAGCTGAGCGTGCTTATCTTGCAACTCCTTTAGATACCTACACAATCTATCTTAGTTTCCATTTTCATTAAAACCTTCAGAGAACAGAGAGAAAAATTTTGAAGTCTGTAGAAGAAAATGCCAGTCTACAAGCCTAGTTTTGCTTCTAGGGCGAGCAATTGGTTTGTGAAAACGCAGTACCGCTTCGAAGCTTATCATTACGTGATCGCCTTTGCCGATCGGTGGGTGGTATTTTAAAAGTCTAACGGCTACGGGCTGGGACGACAATACCAGGTCGAGAGTCGTTGGAGTACATCCATTACGAAACCTCGTAGGAGCACTCACATGCTGATGCAATGCATGATCATGGAGCCATTCGAGAAACATTTCGAATTGATCGGTAATTACAACTACGTGTCTGGAAGGTTAAAATTACCTAAGATGAGTACGCTGGGAGCTGATTAAAACAACATTTCGATCGTCTCAATCAGCTGTGTAGTCTCCTGCTAGGCTGCACTTGGTGTGACGCAGACACAAGCAATTGCGAGGGCTGCCTTGTAGCAAGTCAGGATACTCGTAACAACTTGACCGTTTTCACTGGTTAGGAATATACCCATTTTTGTACTGTGCAAGCCATACTCTAGGAGGAGTGCAACGCCACCACCTCTCCTATCGCCTGGTCTATCGCATCTAAAGACGAGATACTGCTCGCTGATGTTTATTGGCACATCATCAAGCGCGGACAGCCAGGTCTCAGAAAGCGCTATAACCCTGGAGTACAACTCAGCCACACGAAGAGGGAGGTCAGCCCACTTATTCCTTATGCTGCACACATTAGCGTACATCACTGAGGCGCTGGTTTTGCGTGCTTCTGAAACTAACCCTGCTTGGCCCTCGGTCGAAGCAACCGAGAGAGGTACACGTTTTTGTGCGTACTACCTAAAGCAGGGGTATCCGGTTCAGCAGCCTCTTGCATGGATGTTACGGACCGTTGTCTGAGAATTGAGGCTGCATCCATCGAAGAGCAACAACAAGAGACATCTGTTCCCATCTTCACTTGCGATAAGCCCGTCAACGTCATCTAATCCGGACAGCAAGACTCGTGGCGGTGTGCTGTTCTGTAAGATCGTAACGAATTCACTAGCGCTTCGATTTGCATCAGGCTTACGGATAGCAAATGTCTTTAAAGCTAGGTTTCTTCTATTTGAATCGGAAGAGTTTTGTCGAATATGAGAGGGAGGGTTGTCCGGATTAACCTAAGCTTGTCTAGAGTTGTTTTGGCGATGTATTCAGCCCTAGACATTAACGCAATATGATCCGCCTGGTATTTGAATTCTACTAGGATTGGCCTGCGCGGTTATCCATCTTCTATCTCCCTACACGGTGAACTCGCACTGTGTTGAGCATAAGGTCTCACACCTACCATCCGGATAAGATCGATGATACATCTGCAATCAAAATATCTTCGACTTTTTGATTCCTTAATGAAAGGCTTTGCAAGGTTAAAAACTAGTACATTTCGGGTTCTAGTTTTTGAAGAAGAAGAAGAATTGCCGTACGGTGCCTCAAACTGCTTACTTAAACCATTTAATCCCTGGATAATTTGATCCAGTTTGGGTGAGTCAACAACGTTTTCATGTTACTTTCTTTGAGTAGTGGCTTTACTGTTCTTGATTCGCATTTTCGGAGTTTAGGCTTCGTTGACCACCTTCGGAGAGGAAGCTTGCTTTGAAGGACGAGGTAACTGGCTAACCATGTCTACGTTCTCAGGGGATGCAATTATTTCCGCCTTCTTGTTTGCACGCTTTTTTGAAGATCTAGCTCCATTTGCCACATTAGGAGAGGTAGCTTGCTTAGAAGAACGTTCTAACTAGCCAGATTTGTGAGCTATCCCCTTGCATATTGTAGTCTCAGAACTTATATTCGCCCTCACAACAGATGCATACTTTTGGGCGGGTACAAAATCCGACGAGCTTGGCGGCGTCAAGTTATTCCTTGGCTTTTGGCAAGCGGCGTCAGTGGCAGTCTAATGACAGCCGATAAAATACAAATGCAACCAGCGGTATTTTGCATAAATCCCGTATTAGGATTTGTGTATACCTGATCAGCTAGGATGAGCCTAACGCGTGCACGCTGTGCACTCAAATCCTTTAGCCACAATTTTGCCACATTTCAGATGAGGCAGGTATTTTTTTGTTCATATCTATCGGTTAAAGGTATGAGTAATGATAGATCAGTAGAAACATACAAGCTGAATTTATCACTAGCTTTATTAATCAATTTAATATCAATAATATAGTAAAAAAGTAAAGTATTTTACAGCAAATTCAAGGAAAGAAAGGGATGAAATTCCATTTAAGCTTCATCACAGCAATAAACATGAGTGACTTCCGCTGACAACGCAAGCTTTCAAAGTGGATTAACACCACAATATCACTCCGGGGTCAGCTCCATCCATCTTAACAAATGCTGATCGAACGCGCTTTTGAATAGCCGTTCTGGTGGTAGATACAAGAGCTATTTTGGTAGAGAGTTCTGAGTGTTCACCACCCGCGTGGATAGCCTGCTCGCATTACTCAGTTCTAGCCTTCTAGGCTTCTACAGCCTAAGATATGCCTACGAGTCCTCAACTCACCTACCAATCGAAGGTACCGGATAACCTCGTCTCCGTATTGACCGAGAAGAATACGGCGTGTCAGGAGCAGGTCAAATCTATCGATTCGAAGTTCATGTGTTAAAGTTTCAGTATGCTCCCTATATCCTCGTACGCGAGTTGGCGCATTCCACGAACCATCTTAGTCCCCCTACTTTGTACTCTCTCCAAGGATTTACATTCACCTTCAGAATGAGAAAATGTAACAGGAAGTCCATATTCTAAAACAGGAAGAACATGCGCAGAGAAATGTGATTGGAACATTTGTGGGGTAATTGTTGCAAATAAACGCCAAATCGCTTAGAGTATCCTGGTAGTGCTGCCTATTCTCAGACAATTGTCAGCCTTCGACTTTGAGGAATCTATAACCAGAATCTCTAAGTTTTTCGACCGTCACCGCACTAATAAGCTTACCTCCCAGAAAGTATTTAACACCAGTGGCATCGGCGTATATGCGGACGACCACTGTCTTGTCCTCATTTACGGGCAGTAATGAGCGATTTGTCCATCTGACTAAGTGATCAACTTCTTGTTGCAGTTGATTGTGGCCATCGCAGAGGCCCACAGTTTCAGATCATCCGCGCACTCTGGAACTTGCTATCATCTTTAAAACATAACTCCATCCACCTCTGCGCGGTTTGACCCACCGGAGATAAATGCCTCGATCCACTTAAGTAGACACCCTTGAATACTCAGACCCTCCAGCTTGATGAGCAATCGGTGGTGAAGCACGCGATCGAACGCTATACCGAAGTCGATAAAAATGTCATCAACCGCTTGACCAGAAACACACGAACATTCTAGCGCCAGGAGCAGATTACTTACGCATGAGTGATTTTTGGTGAATCCATGTTGTTTTGGACACCAACGCCCACACCTCAAATTGAAGTGCTCTATTCTTCTTTTAATCAGCTTCTCTAAAATTTTACCGATCACAGAAGTCAATGTGACCGGCCTGTAATTAGCGTGAAAACTGGAGTGTCCACTCTTAAACATGGGTTTAATAATACCATGTTCTCATTCTTGTGGCAAGACTCCTAATGTTACAGATTTTTTAAACATCCTGATTAATGGATCGCACAACACGTCTGATAGTGCTCGCAAAACCAACGCATGAATACTGTTTGGACCTGGCGTTGATTGTGTGTCTAACTGTTCCCACAGAAGTCCAACCGTCTCTACATCTACATCAAGATCAGGCGAGACCTAACTGTTCATAAAGTCATAAGGGGGTCACTGTCTTCGAGACAGTATACGGAGACATATTGCCTAAGCATGGCTTCAGCTTACGAACCATCCTCAGAAATGTCTACCCATTAGTAACTATCAAATTAGAGATAAATGGTGATGCTTTTGTGTGGCGACGAATGTATGCGAATAGCTGCTCGTACAACATAAGTTTTCTGCGTTTCAATGACATGCAAAAGTTTCTAGGTAGCCGATAATTGTCATAGTCAGTGGTGTTTTTCCGGCTTACAAATATCGACCAGAGCATTTGACGTTGCCGCAAACATTTCAGAAGCACTTTGTCAAACCACGAGGGACCTTTCGCCTTACGACGACTTGTGGACAACAGAATAGCAAACTCAATAACTGTTCAGATATTATTCCGGATCACCAGCTAACAATCTTCAACATCAGCTGCTTGATCGAGAGACCAATCGAGAGATGAAGCAACATCTTTAAACCTACCCGCGTCTGCCATCCAAAAATTCCTACTGAGTAAAGGATCTGGTACCCAGCCTGTGTTGCGTTTTCGAATAAATCTTAAGGTGGCATGATCACGACAGCCTAATAGAGATTCAGTCCGAACGTGAGTAATATCAGACTGTGTTGGAGTGAATACCAAGTCCAAAATAGACTCACATTCATTAGGGTCTACACTGGTCGGGTAGAAAACATGCTGCATGACGCCCACATCAATCACAGCGTCCAATACGTCCTGCTCAAACGACCCAGAATCTTCTTCTAGCGAAGTCCAATCAATACTAGGAGCATTGAAATCGCCAATAAGCAAGCAGTTTGAGGATCTAGCATACTGACATATCTGTGATATAGTGTATCTGCCTGAGTATTGGGAGAACGATAAACGACACCTATCGTGGCAAATGAAGCTGCAGTCCTTATACAGCACCATGAACACTCAGTCATACCGGCAGTCTGCTGGAATACGACAGGCTACGGTGTGGACGTACAAATTTGTGCTCTCATACTTTTGGAACTTATTGCTCGCTTTATTAACGGATCTAGCCGGTTTTTATATAATTGAACTCGTCTCAACTTCCTCATTCGAAATATACTATTTTCAAAAATCAAAACTTCCAGTTTCTACCCAAAATTGCATACGCGTGCAACATTACTTCCAATCTAGAATAACGCAACAACTCGAATACCATCAGGAATATCTTGCTATTTGGTATTTACTGACAGTTATTGCAACACTGTCGGATCAAATCTCACAGAACAGACTTTGCGTGAAAGTGTACGCCATTTTACTGTCCGTTGTATTGCACTGCATCGCATCCACTCGTTCTTGCACTCCACCGAGAGACACCGATCGATAATCGACCGCTTCGTCCAGTGTATCGACCCGATCTCGCTAAATTGTAACAATGACTGACAACGTGACCTTAAACGGACCCGACGTGACCTTAAATGGACCTGACGACGAGGCTTGTAAAAAGTGCAAACTTTGTCAAAAGTTGGTAAGTCCCAGATCGCGTCAAGTTAAATGCTACTTGTGTTTGAATTGCTATTCATGCGAACTGTGAAAAGTATTTATCACCCAAATCTGTGACTCTAATTATTAATGAAAACTTACCAGGCATTTGCTATATATGTAATGCATACAGATTGGAAGTAAATAATGATTTATAAAAAGCCGAAAACTCTGATTCAATTATGGAAAGACGCATGTTCGCTGTAGATGCAAACCTTAAACGGCTTGAAAACACTTCAGAGTCTTTCCAAACATTTGCCTGTCAGAAAGCGCTGAAACCAGTTCTAAACGCAGTCCCTAACCACATTAACCGCAAGTCTTACAGGGAAACGCTAGCTACTACAGAAACGCTTATTTCTCCAGAAATCGACCAAAGTCTATTCCAACAGCTCGATACGACCGATGAGTCTGCGAATCAGACCTGTATTCAAGTGAATGATAGTGCTGAATTATCGAAGGATGTGCATAAGCTTAGACCGAAGAGTTTGAACATTAACCCCCCAAAGACAAACATTGATGATCTAACGGTAATTTGTAGTAATCTCGTTGAATCAACTTTGTAATCGCTAAAGCAACGCGAAGCAGATGGCAGGAATCAATAAAATGACCTTTACAGAAGCTTAGACATCACTGCCTAACCTGCGTCGCTGACGCGATTGTTTAGACCCCCGAACTCACCTCGTGCGAACACACCCAGGTTACTGCATGTAGTGCTCATGTCCGTCCAAGATGTAGAAAATATGTTGCTCGCCTCATCCCTCTTAGTTGTGCACAAATCGACTGTGCGAATATTTCCAGACGTTCCTTCTGAAGAACAGCAAATTCGTCGTAATAATCCGGAACTAGCAAAAGAGGCTAGAAATCGCAAAGCTGTTATAGTCCATGGTGTTCCCATTTCGAACGAAGTAGAATCCAGCAAACGTTTGCAACACGATTGCAGTGAATGGAGATTTTTACAAGAGATTCTAGGTTTGAAGGACATAATAACGACTCATGTTATGCGCCTTATACCGAGAAAAAACGCATCAGCCTCCTCCTCTCAAAATATCATTCCGCACAGATGAGATGAAGGATAGAATACTCGAGGCGTGGTATCAATGTCGAAAATTTGCACCTCCTAAAATTCGTATTCGGGCTGTATACGACATAAAACGCACGAACACTATTGTTTCTGAAATGACTTTGCTACTAAGTCAATCAAATGCACCTGAGACAAAAAACGTGACACAGCCGACCAATTCTATGTCGGCGAATCCACTACTATGAGCTCTTCATCGTCAACAAAAATCAAATCTCTATCATGCTGTTACACCAATGCTCAGAGCCTTCTGGGCAAGTTTACTGAACTGTATTCAAGTGCGACCGTTGCGTCTTGGGATTTGAATGCTGTGACAGAAACCTGGTTGTGTAATTCTATACACGACTCTGAACTTAAAATCCCTAATATGATGATTTACAGAAAAGATCGAGCAACAAATTTGGCGGTGTCCTCCTCAACTTACATGAAAGCATCAACTGCACTATACTTCTCTTCCCCGAGTTAGATGTCCTTGATACATTGTTTTGCTCTTTTGACTTACATGACAAACGTAAGTGCCTCTTAGCATTGATTTATCGACCCCCTTCTTCATCATCCGCCGCTGACACTGTTCTTTCTAATGCAATACGTTTTGCATTGAAGCTCACATATTCACATTCGCTCCTCCTCGGTGATTTTAATGTACCGACTCTTGCAACACACATTACAGGTGACGATTCATTCAAAAGCTTTCTTCAAGAAATAATGACTTGCACCCCTCTTTACAATCATGTGCAACAACCAACGCGATTTTGATCTGAACAAACCACATCTAGCCTGGACCTCATACTTACAAACTAAGAACTCATGATATAATCTGTTTCCTATGCAACTCCACTCGTATTGAGTGATCATGTTGTCATGACATTTGATTACACTTATCAATACGAACCAGCATGAAATGATCAACGAACGTATACAACTGTGAACTATGACTTGCTTCGAACTCTTACTACTGCAAATCGTTGGGATTTCCTTGAACTCAAATCAGCTAAGTAAATTTGGGAAATGTTTTACAGCCAACTTCGTATTATCATTGACTTATCATCGAAGGTGAAAATAATATCCAGCAAACAGCGTCCGAAAAAGCCTCTCAGAAGCAGTACTCGGAAATGGATGTGTAAGCGTGACAATGCCTGGTTCAAATACTTGGACGATCCGTCTGGGATAACTTGGTGCTACTACACGTTATTGCGAAATAAGTGTGTCTGCCTCATTCGAAAAGACAGAAAAGATTACCAAATCAGTCTTGTCGAAAAATTCATTATAAATCCCAAAGCATTGTATAAACACGTCAACGACCTCCGGAATGTTAAAATGGGAATACCGCCACTGGTCTCTGGTACTGGAATAGTGACGTCGTTTAAAGATTGCGCTAACGTTTTCCGACAACAATTCGCATCAGTTATCTCACAAGTGTCGACCCATAGACAGCCCTTAAACTCTGACAGCTGCAGCCTGCCAATTCTTCAGGGGGTGGAGTTCCCCTCAACGTTGTTCAATCAAAATTAATGACGATGAAGAGAACAGGCTCACCCGGTATAGACAATATACACGCAAACATTTTGCACAATCTATCTTCCGAGTTGGCAATACCGACATCTGACGTATTCACGATGATGTTCGAGCAGAGCTTTGTACCAGAAACTTGGAAAACTGCCCTGATTAGTCCCATCTACAAGGGTGGTAAAAGAAATGATCCTTTAAACTATCGCCCGATAGCGTTATTACCAGTGCTATCCAAAGTAATGGAGTCCATAATAGCTGATGCCTTACGGAATCACTTTGAGATTAATAATTTAATCTCCGAGGCACAGCATGGATTCAGGAAAAGATCCTACAAACTTGCTATTAGCAAAAGAATCTTGGTCTGAGCTACTGGATGCCGGCCACTCCGTGGACGTAATTTATATCGATTTCTCAAAAGCCTTCGATCGTGTGAATCACGAAATACTTTCGTCGAAACTACTCACCTACGGAGTACAGGGTAAACTCCATGCATGGATTAAAGAATGGTTGATATCTCGTGAGATGTACGTGAGAGTCAAAAACGAACTATCCGAGTCGATTAAAGTTGCCCGTGGTGTCCCACAAGGATCAGTCCTCGGACCGCTTTTGTTTTTAATATATATAAAACGACTTGCCTACTGTATTACAGTCGTCCGTGCTTATTTTCGCTGATGACGCAAAGCTTTGGCGCAAGATAGACTCCACAGACGACACACAGAACCTGCAACGGGATCTCGATATGATTCACACTTGGTCCATAGACAACGAAATGCCCCTGAATGCTTCGAAATGCAGCCTATTGTCTCTCAACAGCAAGTCGAGCAAAGAATATTATCTTGGTCGCACTGTTAATAAACCCGCCTCCTCCGAAAAAGATTTAGGTGTGATTATCCAATCAGACTTAGGAAACTCAATGCAATGTCGACTGGCTGCCTGCAAAGCTGAAAACAACTTGGGTCTCCTTAAAAGAGTCCTAGGTTCGTTTGACCCCAATATTGCCTGCAAATTGATTTCAACGTACATCCGTCCTCATGTTGAATATGCTATACCGGCATGGGATCCTTGGTTGAAAAAAGATATTCTGTTATTAGAAACTCCACAGCGCAGAGCGACAAAACTCGTCCTGGGACTATCAAATTATCCATACGAAACGCGACTCAAATTATTGAATTTGCATTCGGCTGAATACAGACGGGAACGAGGAGCACTTATATTCATTTGGACAGTGCTTAGTCTAACAAATCATCCTTGCGGTCATTTGTTTCATCTTTCCCATAACACACATCTGCGAGGTCACCAATTGAAAATTTACCAACAGCATAGCAGATTGAACTGCCGCAAATACGCATTTTCCGTTCGCAATGTGCAACTGTGAAATAGATTACCTACTCATGTCGTACAATCTGGAACTGTTGAAGTTTTCAAGAAATCACTAGATATCCACATGGAAAGGTATGTTTTTTGTTTGACAATAATGTAACAATATTTTGATATTTTTTACCATCCGGCCAGATGTACATTTTTGTGGGTCTTGTAAAGCATAGTTTTTACCTGCATGTAATCTATGAATAAATGTATGAATAGACACTGAGACGGAGATATGTTGTTAGAAGTATAAGGCAACCGCACCAAAAATTCTTGTGTCCGTTCGATCTGAGTGAAAGAGTTTATATCCATGTATGGCAATGCTCGGGATCATCCTGCTCAGGTGAGAGCCAGGTTTCCTTCACCGCAATGATCGCTAGATGGTCCTGTCTTATCGGCTCAAATAGTTCATACACTTTGTTTCTTGAGCTCCTGGCATTAAAAGATATCACTTTTGAAGACCCAGATCCCTCAGAATGCCTATAATCAGAGGATCACAACGAACTGTTGGCCACATCAACACAACCCGGTAATCCACAATGCGTAATTTAGTTTCACCTGCGGCTTTGCGCTTGCTTATCTCCTGAGTAGCTTTTTGCATTTTCACACGATCTTCTGGAGAGAGATCACGCAAAAGTCGAAGTTCACTACCCTTCAATCTGTAACCCCTCTTTAGTATTAAGGTCACATTCTCAGCGGAGTCTAACACAATTTTAAACTGTCTGGAGCGATCACCTGGCGCTGGCCTGCGACCTAGACGAAACGCTGTGCGTACCGTTACACCCTTTTCACCTTCGTCAAAAAGTGGGGCGAGCGCAGAATTTAAGAAATCGCGTTCCTGTTTAACCCTGTCTATCGCCAAAACACCTGTTTGATTATGCACATTGTGAAGAATGATGCAGGATTTTGTACTTTCATCAATGGTAAAGCTCTGGTCTCTATTTTTGATTGCTTTATCTAGCTGTGGTAGTTCCTGAACCTCTTTGGGCTTGAGAACGTTCGTTGCACCGGCAAAACTAACTTCATCTTTTGAACCGAGTACGGGCGAGGAAGCAACTTCCGCAAAGGTGCGTACATCTTCAGATTGCACGCAAACTTGCTTTAAACAAGATGTGTGGTGGTTGTCCTTCTACTGAGTTAAGCCAATATTTACAACCCCCCACATCGAATATGCATCCACATTGAACATATTTCACATTGAACAGCTTTAGAGTTATTGGCGACCTGTTCCAAACAAACCAGACAAGAATCCTCAGAATGAGCAGCGGAGCCCCTATTCTCTTGAGGCTTCCTTGCAGTCGATCCTGCATTATCTCCTTTTGCAAATTTACGAGTCGTTACCATATTCAAATCCATTAAAAATATAATAAACTTTCTTGTGATAATCTAGAAATAGCTCATAGATCCACAAGAATATCAAAAATCGTGAGAAGCAAACGCCGACGTTGACCTAAAAGTTCAGCTGAGTTTGAATTAGATTGGATTATTTCGGTTAACCTAAGACAGTTTGTAGCTGATTTGCTCATGTATCAATAATTTTTAGTTTATATTGCACTTGAGAGTGAGGAGCTGACACGCCAAATAGTCATTTCGAAATTATTTAGATTAAAAGATGCAGAAGAGAGTGCACGAAAGCCAAAACGTTTTTTCGGTTTGTCCGCTTAAAATCATCGGCAGTCGTGGCAACAAGAAATTATTCGGACTGTATTTATGGGACATACTTTTATATTCGACGCTGAAAAAATTGAAATTTCGTTTTCTCTTCGACAGTCCGGTGAGAGTTGAGCTGAAAAACAAAGTCTGTGATGTTGTCACCGGTAGTTAAATCAAATGTATAAGCGCCGTGATGAACTACACGAATGCTAGTAGCAAAGAAAGCATGCTGGTGTTTCACTGATATTTTCACATCTTATATCTGTTCAAGCCTGAGCAAGATGTCAGTATTTTTGCTCGGGCACGTTGTGAGGATCAGGCGTAGGATTTCATACATACAAACATACATGTTGGCTAACGTAGCTGGGGTATTCAACAGCTTTTTCCGTTTGCACAGATCATATCGAATATAATCGTGAAATCTCTTGCCAGACCGAAGCTTGACTCCCTGCTCGACAATGGTAAGAAAGAAAAGAAGCAGATCCAGATGAATTGTGCGTAGTTACAATGGTTCGACACTCAACAAATTACACCTTTCAAATGAGACAAGGGGTTGGAATGGCCCAAATTGATTTTTCTCAAAGTACGTTAACGGCTCTCTAAGACAGACCAGTCACGCCTACCCATTTGAGAATAGATGTTGTTACAATATTTTATTATTTTTAGGACCTTCATCTAATACAGTGCTATTTTTCTTTCGCGTAAGATGAATTTATGATTAATTAATCAAATGCGTTGTCTTGTTCCCATTATCAAGTATCTCGCTTGCTCATTGAAATCGAGAGAAGATGGTTATACGATGACTCTAATTTCTGCAGATTGTTTGATGTTTGAG
>JACCGJ010000922.1:0-33867 GCA_013407085.1 Atriophallophorus winterbourni
TTGAAACCTTTAAGATCTTGAAGGGGTTAAGTGGCGTTAGCATGACCGACTTATTTGCCTTAAGTCCTGAGCTGGGCACCCGGGGCCATTCACTCAAACTTGCTAAGGAGCGATGTAGACTAGACTCCAGGAAAAACTTTTTCAGCCTCAGGGTGGTAAACTTCTGAAACCTGCTTCCAGAAGAACTTATATCCTGCAGTTCTGTCGCAAATTTTAAGCAGGGTTTGGACCGCATCTGGGGTAAGCTTTTTCATGAATTCTCCCCCTAATTTTTATGCAAGATTAGGTTGTTCACCATTTTTAGCGTTGTTTGGTAAGTAAGTTAATGCTAAAGTTCTGTTTGTTTAATACAACAATCTTCTCAGCCGACACTCACGTACTGTGACGAGAAAATGTATTCTATCTTTGCAGCATCATTCATAACGTGGTGTAACCGACAATTCGGTCCGGGGAACATCGAGTTCAACGTAAACGATTTCCAGTCCGTTTATAAACACAATGTTGTATATCAAAAACGGTTGAGTTACGCGTCCAAACCACCCTATATTGACAAGACAATAAGTGAGATGAGTACGGTACTATTGAAGCAACATAATTATACAATACAAAATAGCAAACTCAATTAGTCCGCTTCGTACTTAATCCCAAAAACAAGAATATCAACAGCAATGATGCCCACGAATGATTGCCCAAACTTAAATGAGCGCCAAGCGGCCAAATGAAAGAATACAAAAAATAAGCTCAGAACGAATAAATCAGTAGTTCGTTCCGTAACACCAAAATGGTATTAAAAACCTACAAAAATACCAGCCAGATTTAAACAGTTAGGTTAAATTAAAAATAAATTCAATGCACATCTTACACCGTAGTGGCCTTCCTAAATACAACCCGGAAAAATCGCTTGGCCATCGCCGATCGTCGAGGATATCCAAATTCACAATAAGGAATGAACGCTGTGGCAGAGTGGTGGTTGCTTCTCTGCAGCTTTCCACCGAAAGAAATTCTGGACGCTCGATTGGCTCGTTAGCCACATACTGTCCTGTGCAAACTGAACTGAACTGAACTGAACTGAACATATTGGGACAAAATATGGCAGAAAAATTGTTAAGAAATATAAAATTGTACAGTCTCGATAACTAGAACCCACGCAGTCTCACGATCCATTTCTCACTATCCAAATCAATAACGACCGCCGGAAAATTTTGCGTGACCTATATTAGCACCATTAGTTATTTATGCTTTTAGTTTTAATGAACTGATTATTCGCGCTCGTTCGGAATAACTGAATTTAACTGAACTCTTTTAATAGTTTCAATAGTTTCAATGCTTTATTGTGGTGTAAAAGCGTAGCTTAAAAATAACCACAGGTTGGTATGTACAGTGTGGTGGAAATAAAATAGTGAGTGTCATCTGTTCGGGGACGGGGAGGCCTTATAGCGGGCCACATTCGCTTTGGAATTGCGCCTTCCTTATATTTCGAGGAGGTAGCAGGGGAATACTGAGGCATCGGGGTGGCGTTAGACCTGGAAACGAGTAAAACTTGCAGGTGGTTATGAAGGGAATGAACTGAGTATTAAGGGAAGGAGGACAACGTACTTGAAAAATGAAGCTAGTACGCGATGCGGTGCTTATCCGAGAACGACAGCAATCGGACAGACAAGGCCTCAAGGTATGTTGTTGTGGAGATCATTTAAATGAGCTTCCAGACTCCGTTTAGGCTTTCAGCTGTTACGTGGTTCTCGATGATTGCTCCGCTAAGACAATTTTCGGTATTCCATATAGCAAAATTTTAATTAATAACGCATTTGTTTTTATCAATTCATCGAGTTCCACCATCCGCAGATGATGAATTTCATCCGCCTTGATCATGCTATTGAAATAAAATAGTACCTAATCTTTTTTTTGTGTAGTCAGGCGCTAAACAAGCAATGTTCGAAGATAAGTATGTGATACATGGTATTGCTATTTTCAATGTTTAAGTTGATATGGCGAAAAAGGCTGTTGGCATATTCTGAATTTTGAAGCTATATTCAATTAAACCGGTATATTTCGTGTAAATACAACTGTTCAATAGTATATTTATGGTAAAATAAGCACAGCTTCAAATAACCACAGGATGTGTTTACAGTTGATCGAAAAAATAGGATAGAGAAAAAAAAACGTCAGAATGGAATTCAAGGGAATAAATTGTTCAGTATAATCAGTACGGGTGCGGGGAGGCCTTATAGCGGGCCACACGCTTTGGAGTTGCGCCTTCCCGAGTTCGCTAAGCGGTAGCTTGAGAATAGGAAGGCTTCGGGGTTGTGTTAAACCTTTCCGGGATTCTTGTGGCATTTGTACGGGTAGGGCATCGACTCCAGACACGGGAAATAATGAGTCTGAAAGAGTGGGAAACTTAGAACGCATTATAATCGGTGTGAATAAAGAAGAAAAAACGTCACGCAGAATAAACATACCCTTTCATATGTGTGTCCAAGCGTTGTTTAAAGGTTGAGACTGATTGGGAGTTTACAACGGTTGCCGGCAGTGCGTCACATACTCGCGTAATTCGAAGCGGTAAAAAATTACTGCGGCAATTTAACCGGCTGGTTTGGTGTGAGAGCTTGAGATTATGCCCACGGTGATTAACAAGAGGAGACAAGATAAACATGTTCCTGTATAGATGATTGATTTCAGTAAGTGCACGGAATGCGAAAATCAGATCTCCCCGCAGACGACGGTATTTCAGGGAAAGAGTTTACATCTTCTCAGACATTCCTCATATGCTGTACTGGACAAACATCAAATAAACTTGGTAGCTCTGCGTTGAGGTTGCTCCAGTTGCTGTATATCCTTCTTTAGCCATGGACTCCATGCGCAGACAGAGTATTCCAGCGATGGACGAACATAGGCTGTCAACAAACGTGGTAGGATCTGTGCGTGAAAATGTCCAAAGGCTCGTCTAAGAAATCCTAGATTTCGGTTTGCCGATCCAGCAGCCTTGCAGCAATGACGAGAGCAGCCTAGGTCCCGCTGCATAATGATTCCAAGGTCCGTTTCGCTCTCGACATTTTGTAGTTGCTCACATCCAAGGGTGTACGGAACTGGTGATTTAGTTTTCAATGAAAGAGTATGGCACTTAGATGTATTAAAATTCAGGCGATTTTCAGATGACCACTTGTGTAGATCGGCCTGCAATTTGTCGTGGTCATCTGATGTCTGCTGATGTCGCCAAAGCTTGATGTCATCCGCGAACATAAGAAATGGTGACTTTATTGTTAACCCGATATCATTGATGAAAATGAGAAACAATCGTGGGCCTAGTACGGATCCACGTGGGACACCACAGGTCGCTGTGAAGCTCTCCGAATGGGATTGCCTGACACGCACACGAAGAGTTCGATTTTGCAGGAATTTTTCTATCCATGCCAGAAGGGGACCACCAATTTTAAAAAACGAGCTTGCGCAAGAGGATAATATGGTCAACACGGTCAAAGGCTTTGAAAAAGTCGAGGTAAACAACATCTACCCCTAAGCCGGAATCAACTGCTTCGGTTCAGTCATCGCGCGCAAGTATGAGGTTTGTGGTGCATGAACGATGGCTTCGGAACCCGTGTTGTTCCGATGTGAGAAGGTTGTTTGCTTCCAGGCAATTCATTATTGCGTCGGTCAGGATACTCTCCATAATCTTGGAAATAATGGAAAGAAGGGTAATTGGGCGGTAATTGCTCGGCATTGTACGATCACCGGATTTAAATATAGGGGTGATAAGTCCATCTTTCCATTGTTGCGGTATTTCTGTGGCGTCCAAAGAACGCTGGAATAAGGCTGCTAGGGAGTCTGAGATTATGGGCGCTGCGGCAATTAAAGCTTTTGGGTGTATCCCATCGAGCCCCGGGGAGGCGTTTTGGCGCATGCATAGTATTTTTCGATGAACAATCTCAGGGGTAAAAAGATTGGTTGAAATGTGGGGGATTATTGAAATTTGGCGTAGCTGTAATGGACCTCGTGTTACCTGGAAGATAGGTTCAAAGTGCGTCCGGAGTGCATTCGCTGCGTCAAAGGACGTAGCAGTTAACCCTCTCGAAGATTGAAGAGGTGGTATGCCGATTTTTACTTTTCTTTTGCTGTTTATATGCTGGTACAGGAGTTTTGGGTTCTGCAAGAACTTATCAGTCAGGCTGCGTTGATATAAGTATCGATGTTGCCGCTTGAGAGAAACGCTATGGTTCCGCAAACGTCGATATGATTCCCAGCTGGAAGGAGTGGGACATGTAGTATACTTGTACCAAGCTTCATTACGTAGTGCAATTACTTTTCTAGTTCTGCTTCGAATTTCTGCATTTCTGCGCTGCGGTGCATATGGCTTTTCGAATGTACAAATATCCAAGAGTGCATGTCACAAACTCGGTCAAGCAGGCGTCAAGTCCCAAATTTTCGGGCACAGTCCAATTGTTAGCGGAGACAAGTTCGGATAGAAGACGATAACCGGTCACATATCTCTGTTTTTGTACACGATTGTTTGGATAATAAGCGTACGAGATATATGATAAACATAGGATTACGTGGTCACTTTTACCTAGTGGAGGATACGTAACCATGTTGGATATCATATGCTCTTCATTGGTAAAGATTGGATCAAGAGTTGATGCATTGGAGCTTCCACTATAGCGGGTGGGGTCCAGTACGTGATTGTACAACGGGTGAGAGGTAATAACTTCCAGAAAATCTCTTGCAAAGTTGTGAACCGTGGTACCTGATGACAAACCAGGTGAATTAAAGTCGCCCATAATTAATATGTGGGTAAAGTTCATTGATAAGAAATTCCGGATACAAGTAAGCAAACAATGGTCACTTTCTTCCGATGTGTTTGGGGGACGGTAGATTACGGCTAGTAGTGCAGAATCACTGCTTTCTACAAGGTTCAGTTCAGTTTGCACAGTACAGTATGTGGCTATCGAGCATCCAGAATTTCTTTTGGTGAAAGCTGCAGAGAAGCACCCACCATTGCCCAAAAGTTTTTTTGTCTTCTTGACAGACGACGGAGTGTGAAGCCCTTGTTTGAAATCTTCGACGATCACGACGCCAAGAGATTATCCGGATTGTATTTAGGGATCACCGCGTTATAAACGATGCTGGAAAAAGAAAAAAACAGCTTCTCTTCACTAAGTGACATAGGGTATAATTTGTCTGATTGATGTGTACCGCATCATCACAACCCGATTAAGAAATGTAGTGCCCTACTATTCTATAATCAGCGTAGTATGTAGTGGATAGTCGCTTCTAAGTTAACAAATTATGATACAAAATATAAGACTACAAATTACTATAAAGTAACAAGTCCGCACGGATGTGTGCCAATAGTGCAGTATTTTGTGCTGATGCCTAACCGTGCTAAATTGAATCGCAACCTGTAGTGAGCTGTATGCTAAACCATGCTGGAGTCTCACTGCAACTTCTATTTTTCCAATATTTGTCTAGGTCTGGGCAACCTGACAGTATCTTAGCCCACGTGCAGTCTATGACTGTGCGGCACTTTGCCTGGATTGGGTTTGTGCTTTCACATCACACACACAGGTTGCCCAGGCCTAGACATATATGCTAAATTCATTTGCCATCGATAATGAACTGCATGCCGAGTCACGCTGAAGTCTCACTGCAATCTACCTAGGCGTGGACAACCTGGGTGTATCTCAGCCCACATGAATGTGGCACTTTGTCTCGAATCAGTCTTGGGATTCAATTAAGTAATATCAAGCTAAGTTGAGCATTAAATCCTATGGCATGCGGTTTGTGGTCATGCATAAGATATATCCGACCACTACAGATTCCCACTGGCTCAAACATAAGCGTTTCTGTAAGGAGCCTTGGTGACAAATGACTTTGTTAATCTGCTTAACTTGATCGTTTGATTTTGGAAAGTTATTGTGTAGTGTGAGTCATAGCGACTCTTTATCCAGCGAAATATGTTTAACGTCCGCTCTCATGAAAACTGAACACTAATCAAAATTATATTCTGAAGAGCGTAAAATTGGACATACTTGAGATAGGCCATCTATCGTTGTAGCGGACGTCATTCGAACACAATAGAATATCTGAAATATTCGTCGAGGATTGTCAGCAGAAAACGACTTCGTGTGTTTGATGGTAATTAGCTTTGAAATTCTCGCAGAGCTGTTCAAGTGATTGAATAGCCCTGATTGGGTTGCTACAAAAGTGTGGATTGATTTCAGCACACACTTGGCATCAAAACTAGTTTGTTTAGCATCGTGAACGAAGGAACAGCAAATCTTTCGAGCATATATAGTGGTGGGATCTTGTTACACAGTTATGAAAATACCTGTAAATGACAAGCACATGGATAGCAAGTATTCGTTTTTTTGCTTTTCGGCATTGATACAAACGTTTGGCGAGTGTGTATACCACCGGGTTATCTCAACCTAATATATCGATCATTCGACTCTAACGTTGCATTTTGTTGTTTTTGATTTTTCCGTAATGCTAATTTTCCGACAGAAATGTTATTGAACATCGATCCGTAACTAATTAGAAGGGGTTGGTTCCAAAGGTTGTCATAGCCGAGATTGGCAATGGGGATAAGCTCCCACTGTTTATAAAATGCTCCAATATGGCACGCGTCTCAAATAGCCCTTGACAACCAAGTCCATCTTCTGGCCTGCACGAGTGGCTCCCCGAGCCCGGCTCAACTGCTTTTACCAACCGGAGAAGTGGCGAAGGCGAGTGACTGGCGCCTGAAAACCAGTTTGCTTCGGGCAGATGGAGCTCGTTAACCTGGGAGGGCATTTCATCTATAGAAGCAAAACCCTGATTTTAAACCTCCGCTGCCTTGCGGGATACCCGATTGCGGTAATGGCTTCGGGAGTTAACCCTGAGGAAAAACCTGGAACAGAGTCTGGTAGACCACCTCTTTCTGGCAAATCCCTGCTGCCTTGCAGGTTGCACTTGGTTGTGCAAAGGCTAGAGAAGCTGATTAGAATAAACGCCGAGTGGTGCTGGGGACGCCGCTTTGTACCAAAATCCCCAAGAACCTTCATTGAAGCCGAATCATCCTCCAGGAGGAGATAGTCGCACAAAAGTAAAGTAATTAGAAGGGGTTGCCAAGCAATTGATGTCATTAATTTCGGAAACATCCAGCGATGTCGTATGCTTCTTTTTCAACAGCTTCTTAAGCGTCTGAAATAACGATCGGATGTCGTGTCAATGACGCCCCGATAGGAATGTCAGGCGTCCGTTTCTACCACAAGCGTTCGATTATAGCAACAGTAAAAACAATAGAATTTTCACATTAATTTTCAGAGTCAAGGAAGCTTTTTAAGTGTTCATTCAGAAAAGGAGTGTTTTGTTTCTGGCCATGCATAACTCTATCTCACAGCTCATGCAGCCGTCTAATCCCTGAAATTCATGCATACCACCTATCCAGTGTTGACCACCCCCACGATATCCAGTCTTCTATGGACAAGGCACTTCGCCCAGATCGCTTTGATGCGGACCCCAATTCTTCAGATGCAGGTAAACGGTGGAAACACTGGCATTTCAATTTTACAAACTATTTGGAATCTCTTAAAGCAAAGAACGAAGACAAATATCAAATACTAGCTAATCTCATTGCAGCAGATGTGTTTGAGCATGTCTCCGAATGTGAAAACTACGACACAGCGATCAGTATTCTTAATGCGCTTTATGTGAAACCCAAGAATGTTGTTTACGCAAGACACCTACTTTGTACATGCAAGCAGGATGTCGGAGAATCGATTGACCAATATTCACAGAAACTAAAGAGACTTGCCAAAGATTGTGCATTTAAAACGGTCACAGCTGATGAGTATCGTGATGAAACAATTCGTGATTCATTTATCCGTGGACTATTATCAAACAATATTCGTCAGCGGTTGTTGGAACATGATTCTTTGAGCCTTGACCGTGCTTATACACATGCTCGAACCCTCGAGTCCGCGGAATCTCAATCTATGTCTTACGTTCATTCATACGTACCCACCAATGAGAGTTGTGCGGTACAGCCAAACCCAACGCATTCACTCGATCCAACGGTCCCTCACAATTTAGCAGCTACCACGCCGAAATGCTTTTTCTGTGGCTATAATAAACATCCTAGACACAAGTGTCCCGCAAAGGATGCCACATGCAAAAATTGTAACAAATTTGGTCATTTTCAGCGTGTGTGTAAATCGGCTCCCGTAACGAAACACGTTGCTTCTATCCAATCTGACAGTTATTCACAGTCCTTAATGGCATCTATGCCCACATCTCTTTCACGTACTGTGATCAAAGTCTCAGTAAACGGTCTCCCCCTCAATGCTCTTATTGACACCGGTAGCTCAGAGAGTTATGTTGCCGCGAAATTGCTTTTTCGAACCATTGGACTGTGTATCCATCGACGACACAAATAACCATGGCGTCCACAAATCTGTCCAGCCAGACGTCAGGACATTGTTTTGTAAAAATTAAATATCTCAATATTTCTTACGATCATGTCAAACTATCGACCCTTTCTAAACTGTGCTCGGATGTTATCCTCGGCCATGATTTCTTGATGCAACACAAAGACGTGAGTATAGCATTCGGCGGTCCGAAACCTACGCTTTGTCTCTGTTCTCTAAAACCCGCTCGAGTCGAAGTACCAACCCTGTTCGGTACACTTTCATCTGATTGCCATCCCATCGCCACTAAATCTAGACGCTTCTCACCGCCTGATCAACGATTCATCCAAAATGAAATTCGAAGTTTACTCGAGGATAAGATAATAGAAACTTCTTCATCTCCTTGGAGAGCCCAGGTATTGGTAACATCGAATGAAAATCACAAGCGCAGAATCAGTAACTAGCTTGAAATGAACACCAATGAGGTAATGCTTCCATTTACGCAAGGCTTCAACAATGGCATAGGCCTCCTTTTCGACTGCAGAGTGATTCTTTTCACTCGTTGATAACGTCCTGAAGAAGAATGCGACAGGTCTACCTTCTTGGTTTAATGTGGCTGCTATGGCAATATCCAAGGCGTCTGTTTCTACAACCAACGGTGTTTTGTGATCAACAGTGACTACAGCGGCACTTTCCAGTTCAGACTTGAGATTGTCAAATGTTTGCTGTACATTAAACGGTAGCGGAAAAGTAGAATTATGAACAATAGGAGATATTTTGTCTGAAAATCGAGAAATCCAATGGGAATAATAAGCAAACATGCCTATAATTCTTTGTTGTGATTTAATATCTTTAGAGGGAGGAAGTTCTCGTAACGCGCGGAACCGTTCCGGGTCTGCTTTGATCACTCCTTTAGATACTTGATAACCCAAAAGGGTAATAGTATCTTCAGCCAAGATAGATTTACTTTCATTAAACGTAAGTCCATGTTCTTTAGCAGCTTTTAAGAACTGTGAGTAATTTTCATCATGCTGCTCCTTATTTCGACCGCAAATGGTCACATTGTCTACGTACGCAAAAACATCATCCAGGTGTGCATTGCTTATGATTTTGTCAATGATCCGCTGAAAACAGGCAACACCATTAGTAACCCCGAAAGGGATACGACAAAATTGATATAGGTTGCCGCAAGCCTCAAAAGCCGTATATTGTTTTTCTTCGTCACGAAATGGCATCTGATGATAAGCACTTTTGAGATCTAAAGTGGTGAAAATTTTGTAACCAGCAATCTTTTCTATCATTTCGTCAATGCGTGGTAAAGGATAGGCATCGAGCTGTGTAAAACGATTGATGGTGCGGCTGTAGTCAACAACCATTCTGCGCTTGTGATTTTCATTCGATGTTACCAATACCTGGGCTCTCCAAGGAGATGAAGAAGTTTCTATTATCTTATCCTCGAGTAAACTTCGAATTTCATTTTGGATGAATCGTTGATCAGGCGGTGAGAAGCGTCTAGATTTAGTGGCGATGGGATGGCAATCAGATGAAAGTGTACCGAACAGGGTTGGTACTTCGACTCGAGCGGGTTTTAGAGAACAGAGACAAAGCGTAGGTTTCGGACCGCCGAATGCTATACTCACGTCTTTGTGTTGCATCAAGAAATCATGGCCGAGGATAACATCCGAGCACAGTTTAGGAAGGGTCGATAGTTTGACATGATCGTAAGAAATATTGAGATATTTAATTTTTACAAAACAATGTCCTGACGTCTTGCTGGACAGATTTGTGGACGCCATGGTTATTTGTGTCGTCGATGGATACACAGTCCAATGGTTCGAAAAAGCAATTTCCGCGGCAACATAACTCTCTGAGCTACCTGTGTCAATAAGAGCATTGAGGGGGAGACCGTTTACTGAGACTTTGATCACAGTACGTGAAAGAGATGTGGGCATAGATGCCATTAAGGACTGTGAATAACTGTCAGATTGGATAGAAGCAACGTGTTTCGTTACGGGAGCCGATTTACACACACGCTGAAAATGACCAAATTTGTTACAATTTTTGCATGTGGCATCCTTTGCGGGACACTTGTGTCTAGGATGTTTATTATAGCCACAGAAAAAGCATTTCGGCGTGGTAGCTGCTAAATTGTGAGGGACCGTTGGATCGAGTGAATGCGTTGGGTTTGGCTGTACCGCACAACTCTCATTGGTGGGTACGTATGAATGAACGTAAGACATAGATTGAGATTCCGCGGACTCGAGGGTTCGAGCATGTGTATAAGCACGATCAAGGCTCAAAGAATCATGTTCCAACAACCGCTGACGAATATTGTTTGATAATAGTCCACGGATAAATGAATCACGAATTGTTTCATCACGATACTCATCAGCTGTGACCGTTTTAAATGCACAATCTTTGGCAAGTCTCTTTAGTTTCTGTGAATATTGGTCAATCGATTCTCCGACATCCTGCTTGCATGTACAAAGTAGGTGTCTTGCGTAAACAACATTCTTGGGTTTCACATAAAGCGCATTAAGAATACTGATCGCTGTGTCGTAGTTTTCACATTCGGAGACATGCTCAAACACATCTGCTGCAATGAGATTAGCTAGTATTTGATATTTGTCTTCGTTCTTTGCTTTAAGAGATTCCAAATAGTTTGTAAAATTGAAATGCCAGTGTTTCCACCGTTTACCTGCATCTGAAGAATTGGGGTCCGCGTCAAAGCGATCTGGGCGAAGTGCCTTGTCCATAGAAGATTAAATTGTTGTATTATATGATTTCAAACGTTCAGAGATATTAGGAGACAAAGGCAGTAGAATAGGCTTTAATCTTCTAGAACAACAGTATAGTAGCTGGAATAAAAAAACAAGAATATGAATGTTATAGATAGCATGAAAACAAGCATACAATTGAAGAGAATAATTCATCACAGTCGTATGCTTCTTTTTCAACTGCTTCCTAAGCGTCTGATATAACGATCGGATGTCGTGTCAATGACGCCCCGATAGGAATGTCAGGCGTCCGTTTCTACCACAAGCGTTCGATTATACCAACGGTAAAAACAATGGAATTTTCACATTAATTTTCAGAGTCATGGAAGCTTTTTAAGTGTTCATTCAGAAAAGGAATGTTTTGTTTCTGGCCATGCATAACTCTATCTCACAGCTCATGCAGCCGTCTAATCCCTGAAATTCATGCATACCACCTATCCAGTGTTGACCACCCCCATGATATCCAGTCTTTGACTACTCGGCACTTTGCCCGAATTCAGGCTTGTGATTTCATACATACACATACATACGTTATCCAGTCAACCTACGTACCAGAGATGAGGTCGCTGTTAGACTAGATCCCAGTTTACAACCGCCTTTATGCAGTAAGACTACATGGGGTCATTGGAGTTCGGCCGATATCCTGATAATTGCCGCAACCTATTTTGGAGTTGCTGCCAACGCACCCATTAATTGTAGTTACAGCTTTCTTTGGACCATAAGTGAAAAGGGCGACACGGCATATGCAGGTTTTGAATGAGTCCCAATCGTCGGACGCTGAACCTTCTGGACATTATTTGCTACTAACCAGTGACACTGATTCGTGTTTTATTAACCCTATATTCTTGCATTTATACATAATTTACTGTTGCTATTTTCTACACAGCCAGGCGCTTGAAACCGTCGGTACTTTCACGTATCTCAGTAACTGTATCAATAATTTGGCACCGGCGGGATTTTTTAAACGTCAATAGCATTCCGCAACCTAGTTTACTTCTGTTATCACTAAACATTGTCATTATTATTCAAGGGTAGAGTCTACAAAATGTTCGTTCCCACTGTATCGTTTTGCGGGTGCGAAACGTGAGCATCACAAAGTATTCCACAACCGCTGTTTCCGTGATATTCTGAGACTTAGTCGCCACAATTGCATAAGCCACGATACTGTCCGGAATAAGATTTTAAGTGGTAATATTGATAAAGAGAAGCAGGTGTACCTACAGAAGCTAAGCTGGCCTGGCCACGATTTTCAGATGTCAGATCACTGTTTTCCAAAACTGATTGTTTTGCATCCGATTGGCGTTTAAATCCAGTTAGTCAAAGCTCTACACGTCATAGGAAGCTAAATGGTCCTAAATAGTGAACTTTCTAGATTCCGTCTTCCGCACGGGGTCCACGCAATATAGGGTCAAGTTACATCTTACATTATTTCTCTCTACCGTGCTGATTGGCGGTCTTGTAGTAAGCATAGGAGTGTTTGCTTAATGTTTCATGTTATCAAGAGGAGTGACGAGAAACGCTGCATGAAAGTGAAAGTCGCAAACAAGCTGTCCTGCTGATGTTGCTCTGCTCGTTTGCTTAACCTGATTATATGTTCGATTTGGTGCCGCCAATGTCATAATTTTTATCCTATATCAATGAATCAATGTGATGCAAAAAGAAAAAAAACAAAATCACATGCAGTGAAACTACAAAAGCAAGCTACTTTTTCCTCATTTGTATATCTCGCTTGCTCCCTTTTTACTCATTTGCTTATCTGCTTTTCCTGCTTTATGTTGCTTGGCACTTTGCCTGGCTTTAGACATGTGCTTCATGATGTTGATGATAATCATCATCGTCGTCATGGTGGTGTGTAGGTACCTCATTAAAGTTTTTTAGTGTTTACTCTTCTGTAGATTTCGCATCATTTAAAGCCCTACCCCCATCTTTCAATTACCACCATTTCTGAGCTGTAGTGCTATCTGTCTAGGTTTGTGTACCTTCATGACCCATTTAGCTATAGTGGGTGGTGCCTTTTGGTGCCAGCAGAGCTACTCATACCAGGAAGGTCGATGGATAGAGGTCAGACAAACTCAGTCTCAACCCACTGCCTTGTGGTTCAGGCTTTTTAGCCAAAGGCTCCGAGTGGGGCCCCCTAAGCTAACCCCCTACTTCGGCCTGGGCAACCGGGTAGTATCACGCCCACAAGCACTTGGCACTTTGTCTGGCTCCAAACTTGTGCTTCATGATGATGATGATATCTAGGTCTGGGCAACCCGATAGTATATCAGGTCACCTACATCCTATTACCGTGCGGCACTTACCCTGGATCCAGCCTTGTGGTTTGGTACATGCTTGCTTAGCGTTTTACGATTTAATTGTCATAGTTGTATGTCTGTTGAGTATTAAGTACTTGCCACCGGTGTAATCGTGTCCCCGCTAAAGATTATGATTTCTCGCTCGTAAGCGAACTTTCCAAGTTAGCGGTATAGCGACTCCACTTGGAGTCAAGCTATGGTTCATCATAATGTTTATAATGCACGTTTTACTTTTCATGGCATGCTTGTGTTTTGTCTACTTTTTTATTTGAACTTTCGGCCCTTCTTATAAACTCATCCGTCATATTCAAACTAGCAGTTCGGTCGACCTCTTTGTCTCCTACTTTTTGTTTTTTTCCTATTTCTCCAAACAGCTTGTATCCACTTGGGTTTTTTTAATGGATGCAAACAAAGATGAAGCAGAGCGTTGTGTGTCAATGGCAAAATCTCGCTTAGCCTCGGGTCAACTGGAAAACGCAAGGAAACTATTGAAGAAAGCTTTACGTCTATATCCTTCCGTAAACATCTCCGGTAAGATTTAACTCGTATGCAACCTTGATGTTGTTTCTGTATTTAAAGTGTAGTTTTCTTAATACAACGGTGATCAAGCATGCAACTGTGGATCTATTATTCAAGCTCATGGGTTTCATTCTATCACATGTATGTTTGCGTTGTTTGAACATGTTATTCAAACCAACCAACCTAACGGTTGCTTCAAACTGCCAGCCTTATTTACCATTCTACTGTTTTCATGCACATGGATTTCCATCGTACTAGCACAAATTTTTGTGATCCATATAGTCCACATGTTGCGCGTTCGGGAATTTTTTTGTGACATTATTGTAACACTTGTGGTGATAATTCATGTTAGCAGACGCCACTTGAAACCCATTGCATTTCCGTTATTTATGCTGGATTGTTGATTGCGTGGATCAACATGATGTAATGATGTCAACCTTATTTTCGTACACATTATTGCCGACATTCATACACAGTATCTTAGCCCATATGTACTCTGTGATTTCATGCATCACTGCACACATTTATTTGATGCTGTTTTCGCTTACAATGATGATGACGATGAAGCCAAATTTCGTGTATTCAACCAAGCGCTATCAACTTAGTCTGGATCCATGTACGCGCAAACTGATGTTGCTCCGAGCAACCTTAGGGCATCCCAGGTGATTTGCAGTCTATCATACTGTGCAGCACTTTGCCCGACTTTAGACTCGTATTGTTTTGTATTAATCGAGAATAACTTGGACCGTTACCATACGGTTGGGTATTTCGAAGACACTTCTCTGTCATTCGAGTAATACCCTACAGGTTGATGTTTGCGCAACCGTCTTCTTAACGATTGGTTAAATTCATTAATGACGAATCGCTTCAAAATGATCTCTTCAGAATCAGTTAGGCGTTTCTTTGAGTTGGCTTCGCTAGTTCATGCACAGCCAACTTCAACTTTTTAGGCAGCATGGTATGCCAGCTCATGGTACTTGGTACTTGTCAATCGGTTACGAATATATGCCTGCAGACTTTGTTCCTGAACTCTTACAGAATTGTGTATTCCGAAGTATAACAGGGAGTTCTGCTAAACTTTCCTGCCAGGTTATCAAACCTAATCTGCCTACAATGCTGCTTGTATTCAAGCAGCTGATTGCTCAGACAATCGTTTTGGATATACTTGTACAATGCACTTTGGCTTATCTATTTCAAAATACTAGCAACAGGGTATTTCTTATTGACTGTCGTTTTCCATCTTGTTTTCCTCCAGGATTAGATCATCTTCTGCGTCCCTCACGTTCCCCGTCTCGAGAGGATACACGGACTACGTTTAGAGCGAATGCATCTCGTCCGGAACCGAGTGAATCTGATGGGGGTGGGAGTGGATCGAGTCCGCTGTTCACAAAAGCTCAAGCCGAAGCGGTTCGCAAGGTTTTGTCCTGCAAAGATTATTACGAGCTACTCGGTGTCTCCAAAGAGTCCACTGAAGATGATATACGCAAAGCGTATAAATCGTGAGTTTGGTCTCGGCGTTTTACTTTTAGACTTGCTCTCAAGTTCCATCCAGACAAAAATCGCGCCCCCGGTGCGACGGAAGCCTTTAAGAAAATCGGAACTGCACTCAGTGTTCTGACTGATCCGGATAAAAGACGCCGTTATGATCAGTTTGGAACCGATCAGGAAGAAGCCCCACGCATCACCAGGGTCTATACACACGGAGAACCATTTTTCCAGTACGACAGTACGTGCTCCGTTTGATATTTCATTGCTCTCTCTTCCAGCGGATGTGTTCAACATGTTTTTCAACGGAGGATTTCCTTTCTCACAAGTCTATATGGGCCATCGCCATCGGCCTGCGCAATCTAGAGAATCTGAACGCGAAGTACGTGTTTGTTAACGTTTGCTCTTGAATTTGGGTACGCTATTTTTTGACAAATTGCTTACTGTGTTTAGTTGTAGCTTCTACTAAGCAAATTAAAAGGGTAATGGCGCGCTGTGGGTTCGAATGACCGTAATTGAAAACTCCAAGCACAAGCCTACCAATATACGTGATGTGTTTACTTTCGAAGCCGTGCTTCATCCCGATTGGCATGGTATGATGGTATGAAAGCACAAGCATGATCCAGGCAAAGTGCCGCACAGTCAGAGACTGCACGTGGGCTAAGATACTGCCAGGTTGCCCAGGCCAAGACAGATATGAGGGGGGAAATAGAAATAGAAATGGTAGTGAGACTCCAGCGTGCTTCAGCATGCAGCTCACTACCGTTGGCCAATTAATTTAGCATGATGTTAGCCGCACAGCACAGAAATGCAGCACGATTGCACATCCGTGCACAATCCGATTGGCATAGATCTCGGGTGGTCAAACCGCCACAAGGCACAGGTAGCTAAAACCCTAACTAGTAACGTTTCTAAAGCCCGTGAATTCCGTCTTCTTGTAAAGGATCCCTGCTTTCCAGTCCATACTTCCGTATCTTGGTGAATTTTATTTTTTTCGTGACAGTTAAGCATCTGGTACATGCTACCGGTGTAATGTTCTTTCCGATGATTATGATGATGAACTAGTTTGATGTCTAATCTAGTTAAAGTTCTGTCAGTATATTGATTCGATGGAAACTGTGCTGAGCCTCAATAATGAGTAACTTGCGAGCGTAGATTGTTTTACTTATTTGGGAAAGTTGCATTGCTAGTAACGCGTCGTTATATCAAGAGATTTCAGCTCGCATTTCCAAAGCCACGATAGCTTTTCGTAACTTGGTTATCTGTGGCGTCAAAGAGGCGTCTCTAAAGCTTAAGGGTTTTTCTGTACGAATATGAAACCTGGACACCGAGAAAAGAAGAAATAAAACCTCTGCAGGTCTGTGATAATCACTGTCTCCTCACCATCGCTGGAGTTACTTCGCACAATCAGATACGTAACGTAACCATCTGTGATAGAATCTTTGGTAGCGACGTCAATATCGAAAAACAAGTTAGCGTACACAGACTTCGCTTGTTAGGTCATGTATTGCGAATGGGAAATCAGCGTTTTCCTAACGCGGTTTTGTTTGCCACTCGTAACTCGGAATGGCATCGATGTAACGGTGGCCAGACTTTGCTCAAGCAGACGCAAACTTTGGCTTTTAAACTAGCTGTGATTGGTACAACCCGTCTCCTAGGATGGTCTCCAAGAGATCAGGATTTGCAGTGTCTTCTTGCTCTAAGTGATATGGCCCAAAATCATGTTCAGTGGCATTGCTGTTTTAGACATCTCGATCAATGTTTTATGTTGTCAAGTAAAGTGAAAAACTTGTCATGATGCGTTACAGTGAAAGCCACAAGGAAGCTGTCCTGCTGATGTGACTCTACTCGTCCGCAACACTTGCTTTAATGCATGTTTGATTAGAGGCGTTGACTACCTCATCCCAGTTTGTTTGTGCTTACTCTATTGATTTTGTAGCTTTCCAGCCCCACACTTCTCCATATTCTAGGATTTGTTGATGGCAATTAAGCATTTGGTACATGCTATCGGTGTAGTACTGTCCCTGATGATGATGAAGCTGTTATGCCACTGTCGCTTACACCTCTCTTCAAACTGGGGTTTAAAATTCTGGGTTCAGTCCGGCAGTAACCGATTGTTTCTCCGTATTTATCATGGAGACATTACCGTTTAGTTGACCATACCTCGTGTTAAAGTAATTTACCAAAGATACCAGGCTACACACGGAAACACTCTGGAGTCTTACTGCCATTTAATATTTTCTCTTGTATCTGTCTAGACCTGGTCAACCTGACATTACCTTAGCCCACGGATGTGCAATCCCGCAACACTTCCATGATGTGCAGCTAACGCAGTGTTAAATTGATTTGCCACCGGTAATGAGCTGCATGCGAAAACACGCTGTAGTCTCACTGCCATTACTATTGTTCTTTTCAGTCTAGGCCTTGACAGCCTGAAAATATCTTAGCCCACGTGCAGCCCTTGACTGTGCGGCACTTTGCCTAGATCAGGCTTGTGATTTCACACATACATACACAGTTTCTGTGAGATAACATGATTGTGTGTCGCTAACCAATGTCTCTTTTCTTTTTTTCAGAACAACTATTTCATTTACATCCAGCTGGTTCCGTTGATTCTGATTTTCCTGCTGTCATTCTTTAGCAATTTGATCGTTCCAGATCCGGCTTACAGCTTGGTTCAAAGCAAGTAAGTGTTCGCATTCTGTACGCCTTTAGCTGCAATTCCATGATATATTATCCCCTTTTTATTCAAAGTTCCGTCAGTTGGCGTAAAGCCCCAAATCACAGCTGTTTCTTTTCTTTTTTCCCTAGACGGATTACAGAAAACCTTTCCCAACATTTTACATTATCACCTCATCCTTATCAATTCAACTCTGGCTTCCAGCTGCCCTGTGGTCTGTCTACTCAAAAGTAAAATCCTAGATGGTTGTCAATCAGCAGCCAGTTTTATAGCGTGCGCCTACCTACTTGCAAGGTGTGGCTGGACTACTTCGTAACATGTATGCGTTTGGCACGATCTCCTCCACCCTCTTTCACTGTGCACAGTCACTTTAAGCCTCGTGGTTTGTCATGATGTGGGAATCGTGTGTTCTGATAAGCCGACTGATCTACTTACCACAACGCGCGTCCAGTTTCTACATCATATGAACTTGATCAGCTAGGCACATGTGGTATCGCTGATGTGAGTCACTCTCACCGCTAGCTATAAAAGTGTATGTATGTATGATGTATGAAAGCACAAGTCTGATCCAGGCAAAGTGCCGCAGTCATAGACTGCACGTGGGCTTAGATACTGTCAGGTTGCCCAGGCCTAGACAGATACGAGAAACAAAATAAAAATGGAAATGGTAGTGAGACTCCAGCGTATTTCAGCATGCAGCTCACTACCGGTGGCCAATCAATTTAGCACGGTGTTAGCCGCACAGCGCATAAGTGCTGTACGATTGCACGTCCGTGCCAAAGTGTAACAATCCATCGGTTTCCGGTTGTTCTTTGTTCACTCGTCATGTTCATCACGCTCATGGACTGCAGTCTGGCAACTCGCTAGCCTCCCCGTCTGTCACAGGACGGCGAAATACGCAAAGAGACTGTCACGTAGACGTCGTCCCATGCGTAGCTTTTACTTCCAACTCTTTCTGCTTCGTGTAGGATTTTATTATGTCCTGATTCGTTTGGCAGTTTAACATCCATTATTCAGTTTTACTGTAGTAAATCCACGATTTCCTTCCAATTTGGGGTGCAAACATTTGACCTCAAGACTATGATTATACCTACGATTTACTCCGTTCCATCTCCCCTATACGCGTTTATTATTCACTACCCGATAATGTCAGCCACTTGCATTCATCCACCCCCATTGGTCTATCCGTCCATCCGTCTTTCTATCTTCCCAGCAAATATCCAATCGCGCGTTTCACTCGCCAGCATCGCGTGCCGTACTACGTGAAGTCCAGCTTCAACAAGGAATACGCAAGCAATTTGGAACAGTTTGACAACAGCGTGGAATCGGATTATGCCTCGAACTTGCGAGTACAGTGTTTGCACGAACGAGAACAAAGTAAGCGTTCACTTTCATGCGAGGGAAGATTTCCTAGCCGATAATTCTGTGTCGTACCGCTAACACTGTGCTAATTTGAAACAAGCTGGAGTCTCACTGCCATTTCTACTTTCATTCTCACATCTGTCTAGGCCTGGACAACCTGACAGTATTTTTGCCTGGATCAGGCTTGTGGTTTCACACACGGATACATATAGTCTCGGTAGAAAAGGTTGTGTTAGATTTCTACTTTTGTTAATTCGCAGATGTCTTATCAGCCTGTAGAATACCGTCAATCTAATCGTGCAGTGCTTCTGTGCTGTGCAGTTACCGCCGTGCTAAATTGGTTTGCCACCAGCACTGAATCAACGGCGAGAAATTGATGGATTCTTACTTCCATTTCTTTTATTCCATCTGTCTGGACCTGGGCGCGTTGACAGTATCTTGGCCCTTGTGTGGTCTATGATGTACCCCAATGATTGTGATTTTGTATCCACCATGTTCAATATATTAGATTGAGAATATACGATGGCCAACTATTGTAGTGTTTTTTAGATATCCAAGCTGCTGTCCATTCGGTTAACAGGTCCGTCATACGGAACTGTTTAATTTGAGGCACGTCGCTATCATGAAGTACTTATATGCTCACTCGATAGAGATGGTAAGGACGTCGGCGGCCTTTCACTGCCATTCAACTCCACTACAGGTGTGATAAAATACTTCCATTTTCTTCGTTCTCGTTCAACTTTGCCGTCAAGGAGTTCTTCGGAGTGCTCTCAGTAGTTCCTCCACGGGTGGCGCGAGCTCCTTCTAGGTGGACGTGTCATGGACTTGGATTATGTTGATGATATCGCCTTACTGGGTGAAGATCCAACATTTTTCCAACAGGCCTTGGATCTGGTAGCAGTGGTGATATCTAATTATGGGCGATATTTATCTTTTTATATGCACGGTTTTCCTTCAAAACGGATCTGGGGAACTCCCACACTTCGCTTTTGTTATCAATCATATTGAGCAGTTCAGGTATCCAGGAAGTTTGGTTGTCGCTGTGAGTGTGATAGAGAAGAAAATCACCCCCAGAATTGATAAAGGCAGACTGACACAGCTGACTTTGGCGTTTCTGGAATAGACATGATATAAACTTGTGTTTGAGGGAACGATATACTCTGTTTCTTTGATGGTAGTACTGTTTTACGTAAGCGAGTGTCGGGTCGATTGCCCGAAGGTGTTTGGAGGTTTTCGACCAATGTTGTTCACCAAAGATTGCTCACGTCCGGTGGCAACAACACGTTTGTAATCCGTAGGTCATGCGCCACGTCTTAGAAACTAACTGCACTAGTCTTCGGACAGCCATTAACCGACGTCTTCTCCGCTAGGTGGGACACGTCCTGTGAATGAAACTCGAATGGTAACCACGCTGAGCGTTCTATACGTCAGCTGATGTAGACCGGAAAACTGGATAATGGTCATCCATTAAATTGAAAGAATGGCTTGTAACTGCTTACTTCTGGTCTCGCAAAGGTTAAACCGGATTTGGTGCAAGAGAAAGAGGAAGTATATGACTCGATACGTTGGCAAAGATTGCAATGAACCAACACCAGAGCGCATCATTTATATTTCCCTAACGTGTCTAAACGAACAAAAATCCCATTATTGTTGAACAGCACTTTATCTCTATCGGATTTTGTAAACAGCTACCACCAGACCGCCGTTTGCCTAGTTGACGTGCTTTCTGAGTCGATGTTTTTCCTGCTCGGCTTTGGTGGGAAAGGGTTTTAAAATTTACGTGAGTGAACGTTAGTCCTTTACTTTACTTCTACTTTTGTGCGACTATCTCCACCTGGAGGATGAGTCGGCTTCAAAGAAGATTCTCGGGAATTTGGGTACAAAGCGGCGTCCCCAGCACCACTCGGCGTTTGTTCGAGTCAGCTTCTCTAGCCTTTGCACAACCAAGGCAGCAGGGAGTTGCCAGAAAGAGATGGTCTACCAGACTCTGTTCCAGGTTTTTCCTCAGGGTTTTCTCCCGAAGCCTTTCCCGCGATCGGGTGTCCCACAAGGCAGCGGAGGTTTAAAATCAGGGTTTTCCTTCCCTTAGATGAAATGCCCTCCGCGGATTTTTGTCCTCCGCTGTCTGTAGTTCGCTCACTTTTGAAACTCGGTTGGGGAAGATTCAACAAAAGCCTTCGCACAGCCGATTGAGCCACGCCCTTCAAATAACATCTGAACTGTTACCATACGAACCGCGTTAGGCGTCATCCAGTGTAGAATCAAATAAAATCGTTGCCGGTTAGTCTTTGATGCGAAAGAATAGTTTGAACTTTGGGCGGATGGAGTGCAACGGTCGGGGAGTGTTCCTGGTCAGATAAATTGGCACAGATGCCAATAAATTATATTTATACCCACGTATGAAGTTAGGTATCTTATTATTATATTATATTTGCACAATCTGATACAGATATAGTGCCGTTCAACATAAACAATGAGATGTACAAAGCGATAAGGGGGGTACAAAGCGTTGTTATAATCGTCATCGTTGAACGTAGGCATGATACTACCCGGTTGCTTACAGCGAAGTAGGGAGATTTCGTTTAGGGGGTCCCACCCCGAGCCTTTACCCACAAGGCAGTGGAGCGAGAGAGGTTCGCACCTATCGGTGGCCGGTGACCGACGAAGCGGTTCATACGCCCTTTTCTGGGAATTTCCAGTTCGGAGCCCGATAACCCCGTTGATAGGTTGGTGACTTCATTTTTTGCCTGTGCACCATACAATGTCCTTGGATAGGACAAGGGGCAGTGACTTTTGGAGCGGCGAGTCACATCCGCCGCGTCGTGATGTCATCATTGGATTTTTGTGGCTTTTATAGGGAGAACGCTTGCCAGGCGAAAACCCACCACCGCTGAACCTTTCGCTGAGCTCGGAGAACCGAGCCCACCCAGCTGGCACCACGTGGAGGTATCTAGCTAGTTCTGTGTATGTATGTGTGGGAATCCACAAGCCTGGATCCATGCAAAGTGTCGCTAACTCATAGACCGCCACTGAGCTAAGATATTGTCAGGCTGCCCAGATATAAGAGAGGGAAAAAGCCAGTGAGATCTCTGACATGTTTCCCCATGAATCTCACTACCGGTTTTTCCCAGTTGTGGACCATTCTTACGGCTCTGATATTCGAGACGTCGTCATGAAATCCAGGAAGCATGGACCGGACGTTCCAGGTTCCTAGTTTCAGAAATGACATTTGTGTTTTAGTAGTTCGTTTCGCTGGTGCGGAAAAAAACAGTCTGCTTATCGTTTGATTCCTAATCCCCAATGAGGATAGCAGACCGTGGCGAGACGGCACCATATTGGCTGGGGGCTGCCCAGCTTGAGGCGGGCGGTAGCCGTCCAATGAGACCCGAAAGTCTCTCCCACCGTCGAAAGCAGTCCCAGGCACTGAGCTCTACGCCAATCGAGCCATAGCTTTTAACCGGTATCTGCTGCTTCCCGTATTATTATCCGCAGAAGCGGAATGGTGTGTCCTCTCAATTGGTGCGTTGTGATGTGACCATTCTATAAACCCGATTTCACACGCGCGTCGTTTGACTCGATACTAATCCACATTGTACTTTTTGCTATTCAGAACGCAGTCTGATGGATTATGCCCGATTCTACGGCGACCAAGCAGCCTACGACCGCGCCAGCTCCCGGGATTTGCCCAGTTGTATCAAATTACGATCCATGTTCGGTGGCTAACCGCGGCAATTAGTTTGACGCCTCGCTGCAATCACCCTTCTGATGATACATCCACCTGCCTCTCGCGCTGTGTATATATATACGTTCTTTCCGTTAGCTATCACTCTCCGTATTTGTGATTTCTTCTTGTTCGTTGCTCGATTTCGCTCCGTGGCTTCTTTAATTTTTAATCAGTTTAGACCGCATTCAGACGCTCGTTTTTTTTCATTTCCCATAATCCTCCTCCTTCCTCTATTCGGGGATGATCCTTGTTTGTGTAGTGTACTTTTGTACTCTAATAAATCCCATTGCTGTTGCCAATTTCGTCCTTTTACTCGTCTGATTGTTGTTGGTTTATAATTTGATCATTATTCTACTTGCTTTCGTAAAAAAGAAAAAGGATAAATTGATGGGTGTCATGCTATGGGAATACGTTCATGTATACCGTATTTATTAAAATGAGGATGATCATCCCTTCGTTTTAGCGATTTCCGAATCAACATATTGACCAAATTGTTGTACAACAGATACTTTGTTTGAGTATAAACTAAAATTTCTGTATAGGTCTGGCCTTAACATCCCCGGTTCATAGAATGTGAAGCTTTTAGTTGCTATGATCTTAAGAACTCAAAGATTTGAACATTTTTAACATTCTTTTCCGAGTTCGGTGTTTCGTGCTCCCAGTGTTTTATTTCTCTCCAATGTTCAATGGAGTAATCGGTTTTTATCGCAACCATGACTCTATCGTAGCATATGTCTACCTGATTTACACCCTTGAGTGGCTAACGCCGTGCTAAATTGATTGGCCACTGGTAGTGAGCTGGAGTCTCACTACCGATTGTACTTTCATATGTACATACATGCCTGTAAGTTTACCACAGGCTGCTTAGCTGCAAGCTAGAAACAGTGGTGATGGGTATATATGTATGTATGGAAGCACAATCCTGATCAAGGTAAAGTGCCGTGTAGTCATAGACTGCACGAGGGCTAAGATACTGTCAGGTTGCCCATGCCCAGACAGATATGAGAAAGAGGTGATGAGTAGAGTGCTACTTAGCCATGGTCCCTGTCCTGACTATCACCCTTCGATGGGCACGAATGTGCAATCCTGCAGTACTTTGTGCTGTGCGGCCAACATCGTGCTAAATTGATTGGCCAGAGGTAGTGAGCTGCATGCTGAAACAGGCTGAAGTCTCATTACCATTTCTTGTTCTTTTTTCTTCATCTGTCTAGGCCTTGGCTACCTGACAGTATCTTAACCCACGTACAGTCTCTGACTGTGCGGCACTTTGCCTGGATCAGGCTTGTGCTTTCATACCATACCATCACCCTTGGATTGACGAAGCTTCTGTGTCAAAAGCGAAACGTTACCCGGAAATTACGCTAACCGATTGCATTCAAATTTCTTTGTATTGTAGTTTGCTAACCAATTTTGCTTGTGGTGTTAAACTCTTTGTTCTTCATGCCGAAGAATCAGCACCGTTGGCCCATGCTGTTCTGTCATTTTCAATTGATGGCTTCGCCCCACTCAAGTATAAGTCGCTCGTTGATTTTCACCTAAACCGAGAAATTTGATCACGTGACTAACACAGCATATTGAGCGACACGCGATGGTTTGACGTGTGTGTATATAACCCGTCCTCGTTAAAAAAAATCAATAACGACTGTGTGCAACCGTTTGTAATTTATCAGTCATTAATTTCATCGATTTTCTGTTAAGTTTGTTGGTGAGATTCATACAGTAAGTATCTGGACAGAGCCGGGTTGTTTTGTTCGTGGGGTGAAAACTAATGGTGCCTAAGTCATCGAACTAAGTTCGAAACTTCGTTTACCATTTAACCGCTGTTTTAAGTCTCACTGAACATGATCTTATAGTCTCCACCTTATGACGACAAACAGCCGGAAACCGGTCGTGGTACGTAACTGCGGGGGATGTTAGCTTTAACCGATTGTGTACATATGTTGAATTTGATGGTGACTGTTTGTTTCGGGGCAGCACCTTACTTTATAATTGCAAATCAATGCAATCTTGTTTTATAAACAAATGGTTCACGCTATCGTCTGGCAAAAGTTTCCATTGTGATGAGTAGATTGGAACTGTGATGTGCCTTCATATATCACAGTGGCTTCTTACTCTTAACTGTATGGCTCGAAATCGTGTTCAGTTCCGGTCTTGTTGTAGACATCTTCGAGTGTTTGAATTATCCTGTCATCATCATCACAGACAGCATTACACCGGTAGCACGTACCGAATTCTTAACTGCCATACAACCTTGAAAAAGTAAAATCCTAACAGATGGGGAAGAGTGGAACTTAAATATCTACGGATTCAATAGAAGAGTAAGCACAACAACCGTGGAAGAGGTGCCTACATCTCGAATGGAACATACATTCAACTAAGTTTCGCGAACGAATAGCGCGACATCAGCATGGCCGCTTGCTTGCGGTTTTCACTGCCATGCATATAAGCTCCTCCCGTCACTTCATTTGAGGCATCAGATTAATCAATCACTTCAAAGGATACCCACAACAAAGTCATTGTGCCCGCCCCGCCAAAGAGTCTCCAATTTTGTCGAAGTCTAACCTATATAATAATGAATTCTTCCTGAGTCCATAGTAATGCATCGTCTATGGTCTACGACACGGACATCTTTATTAAACACACTCGTTGGAAATCGTCAAGCTGGGGTTCTAACATTTTGTTCGAATACACGCGTGAGCTTAACCAGCCACCTTGTTTGACACTAATCTCCAACCATCTAAGTGGCATTTCAACGAACCCCAACTATTCATACTTTTGGAGGTGATTTTGCTTCACATAAATCAGAATAGGAATAGGCACACAAGATCAACAATTTTTTATGTGATTTTGCAAGATCTCATATTTGACGACGCATTTGAAGGATCGAGCAAAGTTCGTCAACTGAACAACACCTCTGAATGTTAAAGAACATTTGGAACTAATCTGTTAGCCATCCGTATGAAAACGGGACCTTTCTTTCCTAGCACAGACCGACTGGATTGAAAAGTTTTATGGAAAATCAATTCTCCGCTCCCAAGAAGCAGCTCTTCGCGAAGGATGTCGAGGCCACACAGCAGCACACTTTTTCTTAATCTGGTCAATATTTTGTTAGAAGTGTTCCATCAATTTGCTGTTGTCAGAAAACCAGTTGCATGGGCTTGTGTATATTGCCAAGTTGTAATGTAACCGCATAATATACCTTTGAAGTAGTCACTGCCAAGGCCGCTCAATTTTTCTTACCATTTATCGTGCGACTATAGTAAAGATAACGCCGTGTGGTTGAGCTCACCGGTGTAATCATGCCTCCAATGTCTCGTGATCCAGCGTTGCCATGGATAACCTACTCCAGAATTCAGCTTTAGCTAAACACATCCCTAATGCGCACCATTTCGTGGAACTGCGAATTTTGAAGTTAGTGATCCGCACTTGCTCAACCAGCATCACATGTTACACGTGCATTATTCCAACACTTCGATGAATGAACTAAGACTAGCGTGGACTGTTTAAGCAGAGATTTTACGTCAATCGCATCTTTATATCCAGAACCATCTTTGCTCAATCAGATAGCGGGCTAGGTAAGGGACAAAAGATTTCCCGAGGTTGTCAGTTTCTCAATAAGGGACGAGTTGTTGGTTTCGCATGGGGCAGATGGGTCTGCAGGTAATAAGGACCTCATGCAGTGGTCGTGTATTGTCGGACGTCATCAATCTGTTGTTCAAATGGTGTTCATCGAGCTGGCATTGTTTGTTCATGACCTTTGGTCATCAAGCTAGATGAGATCAACAGTTAAACGTCTTTTGAGATTAAATTGACTAATTGATCTGCCACGGTCGATCGATGATCAGATCTCGAATTAAATCCTCATTGTCGCAATAACGTAGATGCGAAAAATCCTTTTCAAGAAACCGAGATTGTATGCGTATAGGAGGCGCAGAACAATACAGGAAAAGAAAAAAATCATTTCATCAGGTGAGACGGATCGCATGCGAAGTGCGTGGAATAAAAGCCGAAATTTGCTAGACTCTTTATCTGGATTAGTTGATATATATCGACGGTGGTGCGCAGTTTTTACCATGTTGATCTTAATAATGGGTAGACGCGTAAACTTCGTTGATGGTTGCGCCTCGTGTATTATTAGCATTCATGGCGAAACATGAAGAGCTGGATATAAATGTTGCTCAAACCGACGTCACATAAAAGGTGAAAACAAACGTTTTCCCCACGCGGTTTTGTGTGCGGAATGACGTCGTTTTAAGGGTGGTCAGACTCTGACTTGTCTCAAACTGATAAGGGTCTTGATAGATAAACTCAATGTAGTTGGAGTGTGCCACCTTCCTATCTGTGTTCAGTGCACTCAGATTTCGTAGTGGCTTTTCACGGTCAGAAAAATAGCCTGGGGTCTTCTTGAGTGGTATCTTCGTGGAGTGTTTACGTTGTTAAGTGGAGTGGTAGGGAGAGCCTGTTATGCTGCGTATCTTTATCGTTTTTTCAATAACAATGTCTACCTTTTCTATCATTCTGTACTCAACGGTATGTGAACAGCATTAAGAGTTTCGCTCTTATTCTTGCTTCGGTCAATTCACGTGCGTTCAACTATTTTATCTCAGTAATTACTGCAAACGATATTTGTAAATATATCCTGATACGTCCCCGCACTTACACGCCACAACCGGTTTCCGGGTGTTTGAGGTCATTCGGTGTAGAAAGCGGAACTTTGGTTCAGTGCAAAAGTGGTGAACAAAGGTATACTTGATTGTGACAACGTTATATTGTGTCAATTGGAACAATTGTTCAATTGGCAATAATGTGTTCCATTAAAGAATGATGAAGCGATTTTTGGCCATGCTCTCATGGCATTTATAAACGCTTAATATAGTGTGGAGCTCTCATTCCTCAAACTTTCAAGGCTTACTGAAACTCACCGGATCTTCAACTGATGACTACCGGAAACCAAATTTTTCGTAAGTAAGGATGATTTGAGCACCACAATATATTGGTCGTTTATAAGCGCCTGGCCAGCAATGACATTGTGATTCTGTAGTTGAACATTTTTGGGCTTTTTGAGAATCGCTTTTGTCCGTTTCAGATCGCCACACTCCCGTGCATCGGTTCATTCACATTCGCTCGTGGTGTGTTGGCCAAATGTTCTCCGCAACCATGCCGCACGCATTCTTCCGGTCGTGCCCGCTTGTGGCGTTCGTTCTTCTACGTTCCCGGTGATCGATCGTCCATGATTCGAAAGATCGCCGAACTCCCTGCGACATGCAAACAATCACAGTTTGGAACGCACATTCCCGACCTGGTGGTGCTTGATTGCGAGGATGCGGTTGGCTTAGACCGGAAGGTAATTTTTGGAATTGGCGTCTTTTTGTTTCGTTAGCAACGCGTTGCCGTGTTAGGTTTTGCATTTTGTGACAGCCAAACTCGCCTACTCTTTGTTTTGAACCTGGATCGAGGGGTTGAAATCCGAGCATCATATCTGCTGTGGCCCTCACAGGCGTCATCAGCCTTTAGAAGTAGGTGGGTGCCAAACAAACTTGAATTTTTAGAGTAGTCTTTCAAGACTCATGGAAACTGGTCTTGTTGTCTTCACCTGATGACAGCAAGAAACCGGATGTAAGCAACATTGCATTGGTCTTCCTTAAGCGTCTTGAGCGTTTGAACATCGTGATTCTCTGTGGAAACCATATTTAAAGCCTATGTTTGCTTACCACTGTTTCAACGCTTCTTGAATTTAATCTCACAGTCTCCACTTGAAGACGGCAAACAACTGATTAGGGAGTTTAAATGCTAGGGACGTGAGCACCACTATCATTCTGAATGTCTTGAGCAATTGACTTAGACTAACTGTAATTCTATATTTGAACACATTGGCGTTGTACCAACCCTATTTAACATTTGCATTCAAGTATAGCGTTGTTTACGACTATATTGCTGTTTCGTGGCTCACTGAACCTGATCTTAGTGTCTCCACCCGATGACGGCAAACAGCCAGAAACCGGTAGTGGTGTTTAAGTGCGGCGGATGTGAGCAACACATTACTTTGGTCATCCATAAGCGCCTTGAGTGCTTGACCATGAATCACTTTGTGATTCTGTGTCTGAACATCGCGGTTCGTTGTACAAACCATATACAACAGTGGCATTCATGTATAACCTTCCTTACCACTATACCACTGTTTCATGGCTCACTGAACCTTATCTTAGTGTCTCCACCTGATGACGGCAAACAGCCAGAAACCGTCTGTGACCTGTAAGTGTGTTGGGTGGGTGGATGAACTACACCATACAAGAAGCTATCATCACTAGCTATGTTGTTCAGTAACATTAGCACAAGGTGACTATGACTGAAGCGTTGTAAAAGCCTATTTTCCTCTACACTGAATACATCTTCGCGCCAAATTGGATAAACTCCCACTGTTTCGTTTGGGCAGCAGTCTTGGGTGTTTCTCGGGAGAAGTGACGAATTTTAGAACCCAAGGTCAAATTTTGTTGACCTAGTATCCAGCGCTGTATCGCCGTATGCATGCTTGACAGCGGTGCACTAATGTTAGAATCATACTTACAAATGGCGGGTTTGACTATTTTGACGCGTCTATTTGGGTTGAGATTTCTACGTCCACGACACGCAAACTACAGTCAACGAGCTTTCAGCAGCATCAGCTGGACACGTTCTCCTTCATAACGGACTATCATAATCACTCCATTTGCAAAGCATACATGACAACTCAAATGTTCCAATAGGAAGACTGTCAGTGAACACGGTTTAAAGATATCTTTAAATGTACCAAACCACAGTGATATTTATTCGTGACTTCGTAAGACATGTCCATTCTCTGACGTTTTGAGCCCATTTATGGTTGACCATTCCAAACTTTGTTTCGCTCGTTTCGTTGAACCGCTTGTTGTTATTCTTGCTCCCAATGCTCCGAAAACTCCAACATCAATTTGGTATTGATGCTCAGATATACTAGGGACAGACGGTTAAATGTAGACGTGTGCGTGAAAAGGGTGATTCCTTGCCATGGTTGAATGTAGGCCCACACTAGAGGTTTTTCGTTAAGCGAGTCCTACACCGACCCGTTAGTACGTTGGCTTAACCCACGAGGCAGTGTGGTGAGAGTTTCGCATATTCGGTGGCAAAGTGGTCCGGTCCCAGATGGGGTCTGATATCATTGTTGTTTGTGTGGTGACTGTGTAGTTGCGCTTGTTCCCCATCCTTCGGTAGGACTCGTATCAGACTACTCTCATACCAGAAGACGTTCGTGAAGATATTGTTGGAAGCGGTGTACGCTCCACCGAAAGAAACCTGGACGCTCGACTGGCGATTCAGCCACAATTCGTCCTGTATAAACTGAACTGATTATCCGCCACATCATGACGTCATCATGAGGTTTTTGTGGTTTTCTACCTGGGAACAATTGCCAGACTCAGACATCTTTTTAAAAATCAGGACCCACCCATCTGACGTCATGGAGTGGGGAGTATTTCAACAAGCTAGCTATTGGCTGTGTTGCAACACCGAGCCTGTTCGTTGTTCTGTTTTCAGTCTTGTCGTGGAAGTAATCTATAGCATGCATCAGTCTCCTTCGAAAGGCTATCTCGTTGCGGTGGGAATTGTAACCGCCTCACGCATTTCTTTCAAGCTACCGGGAGATGATAATGATAATCAATAATTATTGATTCCGTCGATAACGGGTGAACACAAGTTGAACCATATGATCTTCCCACTTTCCGTTGCTTTATGTAGATTTAATTAATGGGGTTTGAAAGTCCGGACTACTGTTGTAACACGCTGCATTTCAGTCAATACGTAGCCTCGAGATAAAATCTGTTCGTTTTTGTTCCGCAACATAGAATGAAGCCCGAACGACCGTTTCTGAGGCCATATCGAGCCCAGGATTGTTTTCCCGGTTGCGTGAACAGTTGCACCGCACGCTGGTCGTGCGAATCAACGCGATCGACTCGGGCTTTGAAACTGAGGATCTGACATCTATTTTGAGAGCCGCAATCGAATCAGCCAATCAAAACCAAGGTCATTGGCCGGGTCCAGATATGATTTGCTTGCCCAAGGTCGAATCTGCGGATCAGCTGGCGTGGGTAAGTGAAACGTGTTTGAAGCAAATATTGTATGTGTTGGAGGGAATAAAACACCGTAATTGGATCATTTTGAACCTGCCCCGATTTGGAAGTAGATGATAACTGTTGATATATTTCACACAATGTAACCTGAATACATCCTATCGAACTCTCTCAGACATAGCTATTTTACTCGGCATTGTGCATTTTTGTGGATCGCTTTTTGGGCGGTAACCTAGCCTATTTACCGTGATTTTGTGGGTCTTGTTACCGTGACGCCTTTGTAGTTTGACGTGAAAGACTAAACGCGTTCCACATTTACCTGAACCAGTTGGATGTTTGACTCAAAGCAAAGACCTTCACTATAGATAAACAGTTTAGTCTACCCGAAACTAATCGATATGGAGGCCGTCCTGAACTACGACTCGCTCATCCTGAACAGGTATTCACATCAATACCATCAACCATCGTCCAAAATATCGGGTGGTAATTAAAAAAAGAAATGTAAGCACGTTTTTCAAAATGTCGGATTGGAAGTTTAAAACCATATTCACAGTCCCTAAAGTACGACTTCTTGAAGTAGAACAATTATTCGAACAGTATCTGTTGTTTTCTGCCTAGCCTTTCCAAAGTAGACGCAGCGCGTCTTCCAGGCTGGCGTCCCCGCGATCAGATATCGCAATGGTTAGTTACTCGAATAAAGCCATTTTCTTTCTTCTTTTGCACTTCAGGATATGTCCCGAAACCGTGTTCAATGGCGTCTTGCACTAAGCATTTTCTTGGAGTGTTTGCTTAACCTTGTATGTTGTCAAGCGAAGTGACGAGAAAAGCTTATTATGATGCATGACAGTGAAAGCTGCGAAGAAGCTGCCGTGCTGATGTCGCTCTACTCGTTCACGAAACATGTTTGAATGCATGTTCCATTCGAGGTGTAGGCACCACTTCCCAGTTTGTTTGTGCTTACTCTTCTATAGAATCCGTAGCTATTTAAGTTCCACCCTTCCCCATCTTTAAGGATTTTACTTTTTCATGGTTGTATGGTAGTTAAGCATTTGGTACGTGCTACTGGTGTAACGCTGTCTTTCATGATTGATGATGATGATGAACCAGTTTCATCTGATACATTAAAGAGATATCCAGAAATCCGTTTTTATAAACCACTGGTTCACACGACCAACTTGTTCAATCACGTGTCCAAATATATGTAGATTGGGGTTAAATCCATAGTCCTGAACGAATAACCTCATTTGCACGTATTTCCAACACACATGTACAATAAGACGGGTTCCGTGCTGTTTGCACTCATCAGGATCCGCATGCGCTTGAAACAATGGATGGTATGATATGGTGTGAAAGCACAAGCCTGATCCAGGCAAAGTGCCGCATTGCCATAGACTGTCAGGTGGTCCAAGCCTAGACAGATATGAGGAAGAAAAAAGAACAGGAAATGGTAGTGAGACTCCAGCGTGTTTCAGCATGCAGCTTACTACCTCTAGCCAATCAATTTAGCACGGTGTTAGCCGCACAGCATAAAGTACTGCACGATTGCACATCCGTGCACAATGGATGAATGGTAAACAAGTTGCGCCTGTAAGCTACTGTCGGATAAGTCGGGCACGACAAACCTGTCCATACACATATGTATGAATAGTTTTATCGTGTATGAATAGTTTTATCGTGCCAACATGATCCAATACTTGCTTCCGATTTCAAACCTTATTTAATGAGAATTACCTTCGCTATTTCGTTTTCCCCTTCACGTTTGTTGTTTTATTTCTCTAATCCATTTTGTCAAGCTCTCTGATGCGATCCTCAAACAAGTGTCCAATCACGTTCACCAAATGCCCTCCCTCGGTCTGGTTGCCATGATCGAATCCTGCAAGGCCATCGTAAACCTCAAAACGATTTGTGAGCAATCGTGCGCGATGTCTTTAGCCACCCCGCTGGCTGGGATTGTATTCGGATCGGATGATTATTGTGTGAGTATGGGTGAGTCTCCTCCCTTTCATCTTTGCTTCTTGGTTGTTCGAAGCCATGCCAGTAATCCCCGCTCCTGATGCACCAGCACTTCATCGATCGTAGCATTACAACGCGTATCGTTTCTTTACCATCTTTCAATTATGTTCACATTTTTCTCATGCGGTTTTGTTTGTCTTTCCTAACTCGAACTGGCGTCGTTCTAAGGGTTGAAAGACTCATGTGGCGCACACAGATGATACCTCTGAGGTTGGGGGCCAAGAGATAACCGAAAGCACAAGTCTAATCCAGTCAAAGTACCGTGCAGTCACAGACTACACGTGTGCTAAGATACTGTCATGGTTGCCCAGGCCTAGACAGATATGAGAAGAACTAGAATAGAATAGAATTTGTAGTAGTTTCAGTAAGCTTTTTAGGTCACTCTTCCAGAATTTTCACCATGGCCATGTTGTATGACTGTTAAGCACTTGGTACTTGTTACGGTTGTAAAAATTCTATGATGATGCTGATAATGATCACTTACCAAATACAAAATTGTGATTTGGCCAGATGTTTTAGCGCTAAAAGCATTTACAATCTGACCCCTTCTT
>JACCGJ010000923.1:0-11239 GCA_013407085.1 Atriophallophorus winterbourni
AGCTACAAATTCTGGGACCAAAGGACGGCCTGGAAAACATCGGACGTACCTTCGCATACGACGAGAATACCAGAGGAAAATGAACCAACTTTGGCAGTGGTGGTTGCTTCTCTGCAGCTTTCCACCGAAAGAAATTCTGGACGCTCGATTGGCTCGTTAGCCACATACTGTCCTGTGCAAACTGAACTGAACTGAACAAGTCGTCCTGTGCAAACTGAATTAAACTCTACATATCCTAAGTTGAAACGAACTCTAATACAGATAACGTAGTCATTTTTATTCAATTTTAAATTTATTTTTACGAAAACCAGTTGTAAATTATCATGAACTTTAACGAGACTGAAATAATGACCTTCGATCACTTTTCAAAATTTGGCGCCCTGTAAGCATGCCATCCCTAATGAATGGCGATCTCCATCATAATGACACATTCCTATTTTCATCTGAATCCGTCGGTGAAGGGCATCCTGGTATGCACGCATTCCTTTAATTTTTAAGACAAACTCTGTGATCAAATAAGCGATGCAATTTTGGACGAATTTTTAAAAGATGATCCTGAAGCCAAGGTTGCTTGTGGTTAGTTGTTTTGTAAAGTGATCTTTTCAGAGTCTTTTACGAAAACCGGAATGATTCTTGTTGGTGGAGAAATTTCATCCACGGCTGCTGTAGATCTTCAGTCAACTATTCGCCGCGTCATACGAAACATCGGCTACGATGATGTCCGAAAGGGTTTGGATTATAAAACTGTTAACATTCTGACCGCCATCGAGCAGCAAAGCTCCGAGATTGCAAAAGGCGTACATGAAGGTCGTAAAAGTGAAGAAATCGGTGCCGGAGACCAGGTATGTATTTCATTTTGCGTCAATGTACACTTGATTTGTAAATCGTCATTAATCTTAGCTAACCTGTTTCGTGGTTTCATTTACTTTGTCAACCCGTCTTTTTAATTTCCTTGCCTATGCAATTTAAACCGTAATGAAGTTTTCATGTTTTGTTCAGGCTGCACTTAGGTATCGTTTCATATTACATTTGCTAATCAATGCTTCGATTACCTGCCGCATTTACTTCAACATCTTTAGTATCACATTGTTTACTGATAATTGCTTGACAGCACTCCGAAATCATGTTCGTTCTCGACATCGTCATTGTATCGTATCTGGCATTAGCAGCATAACATTGGACACTGCTCGATGGAGAAAGTCGTGTAGCGTACTTCACTTGTTTGCCAGATGGATCTGTAATTACAAAAATGAATTTTTTTAACCCTTTGTCTACTGACGGTAACTCTAGTTACTATCTCAAACAAGCAGTCGATTGCTCAGTAGCTCCGTCGGTACCTTCACTCACCATCGGATTGTACTTGTCAGGCGGCGTCTGTCATCTGATCCATAAAAATTAATCATGTGTTTTATTTATGCCATAATTAAGCCGAATAACACAAAAATATCATAAAATACGTAAATCAATCACCGTAGACAAAGGGTTAAGGTAATGGGCTGTATGTGCAAACTGCCATTTTCCGATTTTCCACGGCAACCTGACAATATTTCAGCCCATGTGCAGTCTATGACTTTGCGAAACTGCCTCTTGTGATTTCATGGATACATCATACAGGGCTATTACATGTGTTTCAGAACCGCAAAGTCCTAGACTGCACGTGGGCTAAAATACTGCCCTAAGTATGGGAAACCACGACTGTCTCACTCCGTGTTTGTGATTTGGCTGGTTGCAAAATAACGGTTAATAATGACTAAAGACGTCTTAAATATTTTTCCAACAGAGTCTCGCACAACAAAACTTCAGTTTGTTAATTTGTAGACTACCACTATGTTTAACTAGCTGGCGTTTATTTGCTACAGATTATCCAAAATGTGAAAGACTACCGTCACTCGTTTGGTTACGAAGTGCGTCTGGGCCGAAAGTTTATTATGTGGCTTTGTCGAAAAAGTAGAATTAGCGGATTAAAGAAACGTTTATAATAGAGCATTCGTCCGAATTTTTCCTTATTATCACCGTTATGGAATCTTGGTTGATTTGCTCAACTTGGATTCGCAATATACCGCCGTACAGTATTTCTGTGCTGAATAAATTTGCCATGATCATGTGGAAGTCTCACTGTCATTTCTGTTTTCTTTCTCCTGTCCAGCTATGCCTGGGCAATCTCAGTATCTTTGCCTACATGCCGTCTATGACTGTGCGATACTTTACGTGAATCAGGCTTGTAATTTCATACATTCGTACATTTATGCGCTATTAGCTACGCCAACTCAACTGTCATATGTATGTATGAAACCACCATACTAGATCCAGGCAATCTGCCCCACAGTCAAAAACTGCGCGTGTGCCAGGTTGCCCACGCGGATGGTAAATTGATTTAACATGGTGTTACCTGTGCAGTACAGATGTGTTGTGCAATTTCGCATCCGTGTAGGCTCATATGTACCCATTCTATTTCTTTTGTAATATCTGTCTAGGCCTGGGCAACCTGACACTATTTCAGCCCATGTGCAGTCTCTGGCTGTGCGGCACTTTGCCTGGATCAGGCTTGTGGTTTCACATCACAACCTATGCAGGTTGATCTGCTTCTCTATATCAACATTACTACGGAACAGCTTATTTCGGGGAGCATCGGTACGTATGCGATTGTAACAGTTAACTCCTAGAATGTTGCGGAGACATCGGTTGTCAAATACTTGGAGACGCCGAATGTGTTCTTTACGTAAGGTCCAGGTTTCGTACACATACAGTAACAGCCCGAACTGTCGCTTTATAGACCCTACCCTTGAGTAACAGAGACAGTCCTTTCTACGCCAGAGGTGACTTCAAATGCACCCAAGCAAGTGTTGTGAACTAGTAGAGCGACATCAGCCAGACAGCTTCCTTGCAGCTTCGACTGTCACCCACCATAAACCGCGTGAACTGTAGCCTTATTGACTCTACAATTGCACGGATCTGCAATCGTACAGTACTTCTGTGCTGTGCGGATAACACCGTGCTAAATTGATTGGCCACAGATAGTGAGCTGCATGCTGAAACACGCTGGAGTCTCACTACCATATTTATTCTCTATTTCTTATATCTGTCTAGGCCTGGGCAACCTGACAGTAATATCGCCCACGTGCAGTCTCTGACTGTGCGGCACTTTGCCTGGATCAGGCTTGTGCTTTCATCATCATCATCATATGTACCCAACATTCTTTATAGGACGATTAGGTTTTTGGTGGTTTTCGTGTAATCTAATGCATAGCTTTACGTTTTTAGCTAAGCTTGAACTTTTGAACTGTATATTATACACTTACTTCAAACTCACTGTTTCATGAAGCTGGCATGATCCACTTGTTAACTTTACTTTTGTGCGACCATCTCCTGGAGGATGAGTCGGCTTCAATGAAGGTTCTTGGAAATTTGGGTACAAAGCGGCGTTCCCAGAACCACTCGACGTTTGTTCGAGTCAGCTCTAGCCTTTGCACAACCAAGTGGGACCTGCAAAACAGCAGGGAGTTGCCTGGAAGAGGTGGTGTGCACCAAATAACCGTATACGAGACTGTTCCAAATTTCCCCAGGGTTTTCTCCCGAATCCTTTCCCGCGATCGCGTATCCAGCAAGGGGCAGAAGTTAAGAATAATGGTTTTCCTTCCCTTTGATAAAATGGCCTTCCAGGCTAACGAGCTCCATCTGCCCAAAGCAAACTGGTTTTCAAGCGCCAGTCACTCGCCCCTTCTCCTGTTGGTAGAAGCAGTTCCGCCTGGCTCAGGGAGCCACTCATGCAGAAGCTGGACTTGGTTGTCAGAGTCTATTTGAGACGCGTGCCATATGGGAGCATTTTATTAACAGTGGGAGTTTATCCCCTCTACCACCCCCGGCTATGACAACCTTGGAACCAATGTGGATGAGTCTATATCACACATGGTGCGCATTTGATTAAAACGGTTAATTATGCCAGTATTATCTAACAATGACTTCGAAGTTCAAGCTTTGCTTCCATTCTTTATTGTTTGAAGTCATGTGTGATCCTGGTCATTCTGTCACTAGCTGATGAGCGCAAACAACACAAAATAAGGGGAAAACATGCAAATATGGATCTCATGTAAAACATATTGTTTCTGATGCCCCTTGGTTTTCGACCGCTTGCAATTATAGCCATTTTGCAATCAATATGCATTCACTCAATCCACCGAAGCTGCTTCCAGTCGAGTTCTTTAATTTCCCACAGGGTATTATGTTTGGCTACGCTACCGATGAGACCGAGGAGTGCATGCCACTGACCGTCGTGTTGGCGCATGCCCTAACAAAGCGTTTAGCCGATTGTCGGCGAAGTGGTGTTTTACCGTGGTGCCGACCGGACAACAAAGCTCAGGTCAGTATGAATAAACTAATGTTCGTATTTTCATTTTTCAAAACGTTTATTATTGTGGCTTTTATTTGATCACGTTACCGAAACACACAGAGTCGGCAATACCACATGTGACTTCAGAAAGTGCAAATAATTTTTAGGCGTTTAATCTTACTGCTAATCAGCCAAACATCCGTAGTATACCGGTAACGGCTGAACATTGTGATAGTGTGGTCCAACGTACAGTATTTCTGTAGTACTCAGGTAACTCTGTGCTTGATTGATTTACCAGTGGTATTTAGCTGCATGCGAAAACATGCTGTATTCTCAGTGTATTGTGTTGCTCACATCCCCATCCCTTACACACCAATACCGGTTTCTGGCTGTTTGCCTTCATCGGGTGGAGACAGTAAGATTAGGTTCAGTGAGTCTTGAAACAGTGGATAAATGGTAAACCAGGTTATACTTGAATGCCACTGTTGCATAGGGTTCGTACAACGAACCACGATGTTGAGACATCACTGTGGTCGTCCACAAGCACTTTGAGTGCTTGACCACGAATCACTATGTGATCATGTGTTTGGACATCGTGGTTCGAACCCTATGCAACAGTGGCATTCAAGTATAACCATGCTGTATTTTCATTGTCATTCTATCTATCTATCTAGACCTAATTAGACTGACAATATCTTGGGCCAAGTGTAGTCTTTTACTATGCGGTAATTCGCTTGAATCCAAATTTATGATCTCATACGTTGCATTTCTGGGTGTTTGATAAATACCGTATTTTTGAGTGCCCTGAGGGGAGTTTATTATTAAGCATGGCAGTGGAAGCTGCCGTATTGTTGCCGCTCTACTTGATCACCTCATCCCAGTTTGCTTGTGATTACTGTTCTATTGACTCCTTCGCCAACGTTCTCCATATTGTAAGATTTTACTTTTTCGTGTTTATACGGCAATCGAGCATTTAGAACATGCTCCCGATATAATGCTGTTCCCCCTGTCCGCGTTTCACTTTAAATGTGGACTATCCGAATGTCGTTTATTCCCGGTCCATTGAAATACTACCTCTATGAGCGCAGCCTGATCAGCGCTGGGTCATTAGGTTTCTTACAACGTCAACCCCATCATCGAGACAGCTCCGATTTCAACGAATCATTCGTAAATCGACTGTTTCACCGTTCTTTACTCACTCATTGACAGGTGACGGTCGAATATAAACACGAAGGCGGTGCCTGTTGCCCCCTGAGAGTCCACACCGTCGTCATTTCTACGCAGCACGACGACGACGTCACTCTGGATCAAGTGCGGCAGGATCTGATGCAACACGTGATCAAGGCGGTGATTCCCGATAATCTGCTCGATGAGAAAACAATCTATCATCTGAACCCTGCTGGCCGTTTCGTTGTCGGTGGACCACAGAGTGACGCCGGTTTGACAGGTTGGTTTCTAACGAAAGTCGTTGTGTGTGTGTGCTTTGTCGCGAACGTCCCTGTCCGAGTGTTTTACATGCATCGGCAATCTAGCGTTATCCAGACCAACACTAACTGCTGAAGCTTGATATTCTCTGTTTTTTCTTTGCATCACACTCATATCACAGCCTATACTCGCTATTTATTTAGATTCATAGATGTGCAATCGTGCAGTGCTTTTGTGCTGTGTAGCTAACTGTGCTAAATCGATTTGACGCCGGTAGTGAAGTGCAATCGGAAACACGCTGCCAATTGTATTTTCGTTCTAGACATGTGGCACTTTCTATGGATCAGGCTTGTGATTTCATTCACACAGTGGCTTATACCATATCACAAGCCATATAATACCGATCCGTTCCCTTGCAGGAGGGCTAACATACTGTCCTGCTGCCCACGCACGGATGTGCAATCCTGTAGTACTTTGTGCGGTGCGGCTAACATTGTGCTAAATTGATTGGCCACCGGTAGTGAGCTGCATGCTGAAACACGCTGGATTCTCAATACGATTTCTATTTCTTTTGTCATATCTGTCTAAGCCTGGTCAACCTGACAGTATCTCAGCCCACGTGCAATCTCTGACTGCGGCACTTTGCCTGGATCAGGCTTGTGATTTCATATCATACGTGCTGCCCACCCCTAGAAAAAAGGTTAGTAGATGTAATAATCATACGAATGTGGCTGTGGTATATTCTTGTGTGCTGCCAAGTACCGTTGGCAATCAGTTTATCGCTGTTGCAAGTCCACGAGAAACAAACCTAGTAAAACGAACAATATGCTGTGCTGTTCACATCTCCACTACCGGTTTCTGGCTGTTTGATGGAGAAACAATGAGATCAGGTTCAGTGAGCTTAGTAAGTCAAAGTTCTTCTTTAAACGGATGTAAAAATCGTCGTGTCCATCCTAGCTTTCCCAATGTGTTTTTGTGTCACATCCACACCATACTCCGATACTTTAACGTTGCACCAGCAGAAATGATTTTGGTGGCCCAAGCTCGTAAAGTTACCGATTGGTGTTAAAAGTAGCATGGCAGAAATAATCTGTCTCGTCATTTGAAGTGCTGCGAATCGTGAAAGTGTCATGCACTTACGATGCACATCCATGATCGACATAAACCGAAAAAGGACAACCATAGACAAACTATTGAAACATTCAAAAAGTATTCCATTGAATCTGGTATGTCTGTTTGGTAGAGAATTGGTTCTTGATGTTTGTGACTACTCATCAGTACTTAATCCTTCGAATATTTACCAAGTTGCCCGCACTCTGGTTTCACTCTTATTTGAGCTGATCGACAGTGTATATTTTCTGTCTCAAATGGTACTCGATCCCCAGAATATCGCTATTGTATAAATGGATTTATGGTGCCGCTCAGACTTGAAGCATGCGACTGCAATTTCAGATCATGATCATAAATGGGGTGTTAGTACAGGTATCCTATTTCGCTGTCCCTCTATTATTCTATTGAAAGGTATAGCATGGTATGAAAGCACAAGCCTGATCCAGGCAAAGTGCCGCACAGTCACAGACTGCACGTGGGCTAAGATACTGTCAGGTTGCCCTAGACAGATATGAGAACGAAAATGGAAATGGCAGTGAGACTCCAGCAGGTTTCAGCATGCAGCTCACTAACTCTAGCCAATCAATTTAGCACTGTGTTAGCAGCACAGCACAAAGTACTGCATGATTGCACATCCGTGCGTCTATCGAAAGGGCTCCAAAGATAGTGTTTAATTGAAAGGAAATGCTTCCTTTTAAACAATCTGACATGATTTCAAACTGATCGGTCTGATGAAAGTTGACACGCTGTGAGCACCTGGCATTGGTGTTAGATTACGTATTCAGCAGCAAACGTTGTCTGGCTCCAAATTTTTGTGCTCGTGATTGTAGCTAAAGATTAAATTTGGTCTTTACTAAACCTCTTTTTCTATTATACCACGTATGGTGTTGCACATGAGCTGAAATCGTAACATATTCTCCACAGCACGCTGAACGGTCACCGAACATATCGCCTGGGCAACCTGACAGTATCGTAGCCCACGTGCAGTCTCTGTCTGTGCGGCACTTTGCCTGGATCAGGCTTGTGCTTTCATACCATACCGAACATATCTACTAGATTGAATGCCATACTTTTTTGATGTTCCGATAGTTTGTCTAGCAGTAGTTAATTAGCTTAGCCCTGCTAATGCCACCCCTCTCGTTCAGGAAACTTGTTTGAGTGCCTGTCTCAGCAGACTTGTAATCGCTTTACTGGTATGTCCCCTTGCTCTATCTGGCTAAAAAAATTGTCATAGGTGGTACTTGCTCGCTCGATGCTGCCTCGTGCAGTATTTCTGTGCTGTGCGGCTAACACCGTGCTAAATTGATTGGCCTCCGCTAGTGAGCCGCATGCTGAAACAGGCTGGAGTCTCACTAGCATTTGCTGTTTTATTTTCGTCCTCATATCTGTCTAGGACTGGGTTACCTGGCAGTATCTTAGCCCATGTGCTGTCTCTGACTGTGCGGCACCTTGCCTCTATCAGACTTGTGCTTTCATACCAGACAATGCCGAACCGTTCCTTTGCAGGAGGCCTAACATACTGCCCTGCTGCCCGCCCCCTAGAAAAAAGGTTAGCAGATATAATAATCATACGAATGTGATTGTGGCGTAATCTTGTGTACAGCCAAGTACCGTTGGCAATCAGTTTATCGCTGTTGCAAGTCCACGTGAACAACTTGTGTGGATAAGTCCACGAGAAACAAACCTAGTAAAACGAACAATATGTTGTGGTGCTCACATCTCCACTACCGGTTTCTGGCTGTTTGCCGTCATCAGATGGAGAGACAATAAGATCAGGTTCAATGAGCTTAGTAAATCGAAGTTCTTCTTTAAACGGATGTAAAAATCGTCGTGTCTTTCCTAGCTTTTCACATCACCCTGCATCCTCTGATCCTGGTTTCCCCCCACCACCACCCCATTCAGGTCGCAAAATCATCGTCGACACTTACGGTGGGTGGGGCGCACACGGTGGTGGCGCGTTCTCGGGCAAAGACTACTCGAAAGTGGATCGCTCGGCTGCGTACGCCGCGAGATGGGTGGCCAAATCGCTCGTCAAAGCCGGTCTTTGTCGGCGGGTTTTGGTTCAGGTAAGTGTCACCACTTGTAATGTAGCGTCTTCGAAAGCCATGTAGACATCAAACGACAAATTTTAGCACGCTCATTTTTTTACGAATGTTACGAATAATTGTGGTTAGATTCACGGCATACATGGTGTATCGGTGAATTTTCGGTGCCCGGTCACTTAATCCCCAGGGAAGGTATTTAAGATAAGAAGTTATTTAAATGTGTGCAATGACTCTTGAATATGGTACAAGTCGCAAAGGTCGAAGGACATTAATTTACATGGGAAATGAAAAGCAAATACAGCTCTTGGCTGCTGAACGCAGATCACGCCGCCGGCGTGTAACTGATGCAATACAACAGAGTTCTGACTATCGTTGCAAGCGCTGCGGGAGAGATTGTTCCTCCCGAATCGGACTGTTTAGTCATTCAAAAAGCTGCAAAACATGAAATTCATACGATGTGATGTACTGCATGGTCGACATCGACCGACGGAGGCCAACAACAACATGGGAAATGAGTTTTGGTTCGAGAAGCAGTTTTGGCGAAGAATGTGGTGGCTAAAATGAATTAACAAATGTTAAAAATGAATGCAACCCCTCTGCCTCACAGATTTCGGTCACATCTGGTCTCTCATTAGACACTCTAATGGCATTACCTCAAAAAGTGCTGGCTCGCGGACATTCAACTTGCAGCAAAACACTATAAGAAAGAAAGACCCAGCATGCACTCTCTAGTCCCTCCCAAATGACGCCATGTTTGATGTTCCACGGATGTGCAATCGTGCAGCATTTCTGTGCTGTACGGCTAACATCGTGCTAAATTGATTGAGCTCCATGCTGAAACACGCTGGAGTCTCACTACCATTTCTATTTCCCCCTCATATCTGTCTAGGCCTGGGCAACCTGACAGTAATATCGCCCACGTGCAGTCTCTGACTGTGCGGCTTGTGCTTTCATACATACATGTTCCAAGTATATACAGATTTTTCTTGCCGTATGATTCTAAAGACCATAGTGACGATGCAAGATTTTTGATCTTCATTTGAACATATTCTGCATTCTTCAGAAGTTATCAAACTTGGGATGAAGTGACTTGGTGATTAGGTGTCAGTAAACCGAATTTTCAGCTTGCCCAGTGTTTGAAATAGTAACATTTGTATCGTTTCACGCCAATCAACTGGGATTCAGCGTCTCCAAGTATTTGACAATCGGTGTCTCCGCAGCATTCTAGGAGTTAGCTGTTACAATCGTATGCGCACCGATGCTCTCTGGAATAAGTTGTTTGGTAGTAATATTGATATAGAGAAGCAGAATAACCTGCATAGGTTACGTTGGTTGGGTCACGTTTTACGGATGCCGGACAACCGACTTCCGAAACAGATTCTTTTTGCAACGCCGCATCGCGATTGGCGTAAATCTCGTGGTGGCCAAACTGTCACATGGCATAGGCAGTTAAAAACCCTTACTAGTAACCTTTCCAAAGTAGGTGCAGCGCGTCTTTCAGGTTCTGGTGTCCCCGCGATCATATATCGCAATGGTTAGTTACGCTTCAGAATATGTCCCGAAACCGTGTTCAATGGCGGTCTTGCACTAAGCATCTTCTTGGAGTGTTTGGATAACCTTGTATGTTGTCAAGTGGAGTGACGAGATAAGGTTGTTGTGATGCATGACAGTGAAAGCCGCAAGGAAGCTGCCATGCTGATGTCGCTCTACTCGTTCACGAAACTTGTTTGAATGCATGTTCCATTCGAGGTGTAGGCACCTCTTCCCAGTTTGTTTGTGCTTACTCTTCTATAGAAGTCGTAGCAATTTAAGTCCCAATTCTCCCCCATCTTTTAGGATTTTACTTTTTCATGGTTGTATGGCAGTTGAGCATTCGGTACGTGCTACCGGTGTAATGCTGTCTTTGATGATGATGATGAATCAACTGGGAGATATGCACCACTTTCATGGTTCCCAATGTCCTGATATGTGAAATCACAAATCAAGCACAGCCGTACACTTTACGTGAACAGTAACTGTCAGGTTACTCAAGCGGAGGCTAAGTGGCTAAACTCTTACTTGGCTTCAGTACTTACTATGCTTTTACTTTTGAGCCACTATCTCCTCCTGGAGGATGAGTCGGCTTCACTGAAGAGTCTTGGGAATTTGGGTACGAAGCGGCAACCCCAGCACGACTCGGCGTTTGTTCGAGTCAGCTTCTCTAGCTTTCACACTACCAAGGCAGCCTGTTGGTATGCACCAACTAACCGTCTACAAGACTGCTGCAGATTTTTCCTCAGGGTTTTTTTTTCCCGCGATCGGGTATCCCGCAAGGCAGCGGAGGTTTAAAATC